>JAMKCH010016638.1:0-59791 GCA_023653785.1 Ophioderma brevispina | reverse complement strand
CTGGAACTTGACCAGGCCATTATTAGGCGTATTCTCAGTCCTCTTCCACATTACCACTTCATGAATATATACAATTCCATTATTTTTTTTATTTTTTTTATTTTTTTTATTTTTTGTCTGTTTGTGTTTTTGTGTTCTTTTCTGTTCTGTTATGTTATGTTAGAATGTCACTTTTTATACCACCTAGGACACACCTGTACCTTTTTTACAAATCACAAGTACCCCCCCAAGAGACAATCGATATTCATGTACTTTTGAAGTTTAAATTAAAATGAAAACAGTCAACAATGAGTAGTACAATACAGATCTGTGTCAACAGAGGCCAGCAGAGCACTGACAATCAAAGTCATACTCATATGCACTAGAAAATGAAATGATCAACACTCACATGATTGGTAGACTACAGATGTGTGGTCAACAGAGGCAAGCATAAACACTGACAATCAAAATCAAACTCATATGGCAGAATGGTATAACAAGCTACTCTTGTTAAAGCTATTATCACTCCATAGTAAGTGAACTAAGACTGGGTGCTGTTGGAATGCTATATAACTATGTAGAACCGTGATTGTGATTTTATTCAGTTTCAGGATAGGGGTGCAATATGCTATTATTAGAAACGGGCTACACATAGAGCAACCAGGATTTAGTCTTTACAAATAGGCTTGTTCGAGACGGTCCCCCAATTATTTCCCAGCGAACATTTAACTATAAAGCACCACTAATATTATTGCCATACTTAATGTTTGAAATTATAGCCAACTATTTTGTACTCATTCGTACCTAATACGAATCACTCACCACACTGTTGTTCGTTCTGATAGTACAATCGATGGCCCACTTATGCAACTGCCCACTAAATCAAAATAACACCAGATAGCTCCTACTCCGTAACAATACGGCATCCTTTATTGGCCCCATAATCGAAAAACTCAAGAAATGCCCCTATATGGAAAATCAACCCCCCCCCACCACCACCACCACACACACAATCTCACAATCACAAGAAAAAATTCTTGAAATACTTAAAACATGAAGGTCCGTTCTGAGCTAAACCACAGGCAGTTGTGTTGGGAATAGGCAAGCCATGTGTAGAGAATAAAACTTTGCCTTCACCATTCTTTAATAAATTTTTTTATGTTTTTGTTTGTTATAATTTCAACCTACTTGTCATTGCTTTCATCAAGTAATAGTAAAAGACAGTATCTTTGCTTTCCATCAGTAGGCAGCAAGTGCAGAGAATGAATATTTGCTTTCATCAGTAGATAGCAAATTTGTGTAAAAGTAATGGGGCAGCCCTCTCAATGCGGGTGTTTGTTATTTTAGTTAAAGACACTATGAATCTTGAAAGAGTAGCGTGCTGAACAAAAGGGAAGTTAGAATTCATCTTAATAAATGAGAAATGTTATTGAGTAATATCACACTGTAAACTCGAATGACCTGGGGGGGGGATCGTGCCTGCTTATGGTCCCTGCGTGTTCAGTGGGGAATTGGAAAATTGGCTTCGGTGGGGGCGCTCGCAGTTGGGGCTCTGGTGCTCCCGTTTGGGATGGTAGTTGCGGCGCATGCTGTTGTTCTCCAGTGTACATTTTACTTTGAGGGACCAATATGAGGGACACAGCGCTTGAAAATCCTTGTTCATTCTTTCTGGTGCTGTAACCTTCTGGTGGTCCTTCTTACACTGGAGACACTGGCCATGTGCCGTGGCTTGCCCGTCCTTATAGGGGTGCCGAAGCCCTTCTGTGGGTTGGTTTTTATTGTTGGGGGCCGGGACTGGTTCTTTGTTGAACGTGCGGATTGTGGGTGTGGTTGATTCTTCTTCTTTGTTCGCTTTGAGTTTCAGTGTCGTGGGTTTGGCGAGTTGGAAATGGTATATTTACTTAATGGATGCAAGGTATCAATCCTTTTTAGTATTTCAAATGTAACATGTTAAACCATCACCCCTTTTTTTTCAAAAAACAAAAATTTCCTCAATAATTGCTTCCGGTTGTTTTTTTTGGGGTTTTTTTTGGTCTGTAATGATGATTTATTGTGATTGGTATTGTATTTTTTAGTTTAAAGGGTAAAAAAAACAACAAAATTAAACAATTTTATTAAAAAAAATACATCGGTCCTCGGAACCGCTTGTGTCGCCTGCCGTCGCGGCTAGTGAATGAGAGACCTAACATGACCTTTGACCTTGATATGTGACCTTTGACCTCATCAACAAATGAGGTGATCCATGTTCACCAATGATTCAAGTTTGGTTCCCAATGAACTTCACTTTTTCATATGAGTCAATTTTACATTGTCAGCCTTTTTTACAACTTGACCTCACTTGACCTTTGACCTCGGCATGGTGACCTTTGACTCATCACATGGGGGAATGCCCATGTTGCACCTGTGACCCATTTAAGTTTGGTTTAAATCCATCCAAAGTATGTGGATATTACATGCAAATGGTAACCCTTTTCACAACAGACAGTCAACAGCACATCATCAACAACAGACAACTACAGTGGACAAAGTGATCCCTATTTGTCTTCCTGCCTTTAGGGCAGCGACACAAAAAAGTAGATAGCAAACATACATCGCTTGCTTTAGTCGTATAGCAATGCAAGACTGGAACTTTGCTTTTGTTACTGGAGAGCAAGTAAGAGATTGTTTTATTATTTCATTGATAGATAGCAAATGACTGGATCTTTCATCAGTAGATAGCAAAAGGCTGGATCTTTGCTTTCATCAGTAGATAGCAAGCGAAGAGAATGAATCTTTGATCAGTAGAGAAAGAAAAAATTGATATTTGCTTTCTTCAGTAGATAGTAAAAGGCTGGACCTTTGCTTTCTTCAGTAGATAGCAAAAGGCCAGATCTTTGCTTTCATCAGTAGATAGCAAAAGGCTGGATCTTTGCTTTCATCAGTAGATAGCAAAAGGCTGGATCTTTGCATTAAGAGTATAAAGAGTGGATATTTGATCTTTGCTTTCATCAGTAGATAGCAAAAGGCTGGATCTTTGCTTTTATCAGTAGATAGCAAAAAGCTGGATCTTTGCTTTCATCAGTAGATAGCAAGTGAAGAGAATGAATCTTTGCTTTCATCAGTAGATAGTAAAGAACTGGGATTTTGCTTTCATCAGTAGAAAGCAAAATAATGGATCATGCTCTAATCAGTAGAGAAAGTAAAAATGGATCTTTGCTTTCATCAGTAGATAGCAAAAGTCTGGATCTTTGCTTTCATCAGTAGATATCAAAAGGCTGGATCTTTGCTTTCATCAGTAGATAGCATAAAGATGGGTCTTTGCTTTCATCAATAGACAGCAAGTGAAGAGAGTGAATCTTTGCTTTCATCAGTAGATAGTAAAGAGGGGTCTTTGCTTTCATCAGTAGAAAGCAAAAAACTGGATCATGCTCTAATCAGTAGAGAAAGTAAAAATGGATCTTTGCTTTCATCAGTAGATAGCAAAAGTCTGGATCTTTGCTTTCATCAGCTGATAGCAAGTGATGAGAATACATTTTTGCTTTCATCAGTAGATGGCAAAAGGCTGGATCTTTGCTTTCATCAGTAGACAGCAAGTGAAGAGAATGAATCTTTGCTTTCATTGGTAGCAAAAAAGAGATCTTGCTTTCATCAGTAGATAGTAAAAGGTTGGATCTTTGCTCTCATGAGAAGAAAGTAAAACATGTAGATCCACGGAACACAAGTGTCACCTTTTCGCAAGGTATCTAGTTTGTTTGTTTGACCCAAATCTGTATGGGCCTTGGGTCAGTGGAGTCAAATAGATTTTAAAAGAATGACCCTTTAAACAGCCCACGTGACCTTTGAAGGTGAACACTCTATTCGGGCATTGGGTCAGCGTTTCTCCCGAATGATTTTTACTGCAACCGTTTGACAACAATTTAGCTAGTTAAACCAAAGTTTTAAATCCGGTTCTGTCCCCGCTAAACAAGGGTGGCCGGATACACCCCACACTCGGCAATACTGCTGTACAAGGATTTATTGGAGCAAAAGATAATTGACCAGATGCCCTTCCTGATGTCAATCCACCTTTTTCGGCGGTGGGCATAGCTTTAGGGCAACCACGCCTGTCGCCACACCATGCAAGGCAGCATTTGCTGGATAGCCGCCAAGTTCTCCAGAGCTGATGCTCTTTTGTAGGTAGATCTTTTTCATTCTACCCAGGGTCAGCCACCTACCACCCTGCCTCCAGATTTGTTTTTAAAAGTGTCTCAACCCTTGCTTGTTTTATTGCTTATTTGTGAGTTATGGTTAACCTTTCCTTCAGTGGGCCCATGTAATTTCGTTTGTTAATTATGGCAAATAAAACGTTTTGATTTGATATTATTCTGAACCTATAGGTACATTGCCAGTTGGCTTCATGACAGAAACTATTTAGGGTTTCCCCTTGAGGCCACAGTTGCACCTCACACATTTATAACAATAGATTTGTGGATTGAGTTTATTAATTTGTTATCACATCATTTATGCAATGTACCCCTACCCCCCGAGGAATAATGTACTTTTGTAAGTTCAAAATGAATACATGTCAAAAATGAGTAAGGCATATACAATACACTTCGAAAACTGTGTAGGACTTTTCGCCGATTGAGGCTTGCCTTTAAATGATGTTGCGTGACGTCAGAATATTTGAGAAACAGACAGGTTGTTTAATCATTGGAAATTTGTAATTTACATGTGGTAGAAAAGCTGCATAAATTCCCACACATGTGCAATCTTAGGATGGTTGTAGCAAATAACCATTCTATCATTGATGGCACTTTTCCAGCGTCCAAATCAAATTATAGTGGAAGTTTCAGAGGATTTACTGCATCGTATCTGTATACAGTTTTCTCTCTTTGGCTTTGATCGCTACAGTTTGACAAGTAATATGTCGACCTTATTTCCTCTAATCATCTTCAAACATTTTTATCATAAGCAACATTTTTTTATGGAAATCCAAAGGTTTAACCTTAATACTCGTACCATATTTGCACTTGCATTGGTTGTAATAAACGACTGGAAGAAACTGCAAGATACCTCCACAAGAGACTATTTCCAGTTGGAATTTTGCCAAGCAGATTTTGAAGCCTCCAGTGCTATGAACAGCAGCACCAATCACCCAGAGGTACCAACATTTTGAACATGCTGTCGCAGCAGGTAGCTGAAGAATGTTGTTGGTAAACGCAGACTATGTGGCATGCCCGAGCTGGACTGAAATAACTAGTCCTCTAAAGTCAAGAGGGGATAAGCAAAAAGAAGATACCTGGTTTCCAAGTCTAAGAAGTCCAGAGAACTTTGGAAAAGGCTTAACTCTCCAGCTTGAAGAGAGTTACAGTCAGAGAGGCAGCCATGCTCTATCCACACAAATGGAAGATCTCAAATTGGCTGACTCAAAGGGTGATTATACCACCACATGAAAATCATCCATAATTATCCGAAATAAAGACACTAAAGAGTGTCAAGGTCAACAAAGAGCTGGCACCCCACCCACAAGTGAGAAGGACCTACTTTAGAAATGGAAGGAATATTTCAGTTCCTTGCTCCACAACAGCCACGGTTCACTATTATCTGAACTGCCTCCACCGGCTTCTCAAGATCTGCCCATCGAAACCAATCTCCACCACACTAGAGGAGGAGACGCTAACTAGCCAAGCCAAATGTGACTACAATAAGGCAAGTCGACTTAACAGTGTCAAGTTACCCTCTGAAGCACTCCCGAATGGTGACGATGCAGATGTGCTAATGTTAGTTCACTGGCTTTGTAAGCTGAAGTATAAACACACCACTCTCACTCCACCACCAATGGACGTCACTAGTGTCATTGGTTCCTCTAACCCAGAAGGGAGACCTTAGTCTGATGACCAACTGTCGAGGAATATCTCTTCTGAATACTCTCTTCTGTCATTACCTCTAAGGTTACCACACAACAAGATCCTTCTAAACAGAACAAGGGCGAACTCGTATTTAAACGCGATCTAAAATATGTCCCCGCCGAATTTTCGTCGATCTTTGGAAGTGACAACTTAACTGCACTAATTAAAAATGTGGATAATTAAAAAAACATAACTTGGCCAAGAACTCCATCCAAACTCGCCAAAAAATAACTCTACAACAACATAATTAATGAACTCCACCACCCTAAGTCGCCAATACTTAAGAATAAACTAAAACTAAGAATAACGTCATCCACTCAATCAAAAAATAATAGCATAATAGTCTTTCATTCATGAAAAGGATGTATGACATTTGCATACGTAAACCGCCCATATCATGTTCACACAAACGATGTATGGCATAAGCCTTCATGTAGCGAAGGAATTTTTGCACATATCCCATGTACCGTTTCAGTGAAACAAATTAATTGCATATTTTAATTAGCTCATTGTGGATACCTAAACCGCAGAACGAAACCTCACATAATCATGTTCACACAATGATGTATGGCATACGCCTTTCATGTAGCGAAGGAATTTTTGCACATCCGATGTACCGTTTCAGCGACATTAACTGGGGCATATTTAAAATTAGGCTCATTTGGCATATCTAAGTACTACGGCCGCATATATTTATGCACTTTCAAAGTGTTAAACAATGCGTATGCATGAATGCCAAAATGTCTTCAATGTGGCAAAAGAATTTGCATATATCTGATGTACCGTTTCAAGTGATACATTAATTATGCATATTTAATTAGCTCATTTGCAATACCTAAGTCCATATATATCATGCACTTCAAAGGGCGAAAACAATAATTGCATGCCAAGATATACTCATGTGGCAAAAGAATGTTTGCATGTACTAACGTACCTTGTCAAGTGATACATTAATTATGCTATTTAATTAGCTCATTTGCATACAAGCCGTATATATCCTGCACTTTCAAAGTCGCGAAAACCATGCATGCCAAGCTATACTTCATGTGGCAAAAGAATTTTGCATATATAACGTACCGTTTCAGTGATACATTAATTAAAGCATATTTAATTAGCTCATTTGCATACTAAACCGTTCTATATCAAACCACTTTCAAATAGCAGAAAGAAGAAGAAAAAGAAACGGTGCATGCCATTGATGCACTTCCATTGATGCGAAGGAATTTTGTGTTGCCCGATATAGGGTTTCACAGGATCCCAGATACAGGGCATACAGGGTTAACATTTATCACGGACATCCAGGTTAACATTTCTATCACAGGAACATTCCAGGTTAACATTTTCTCACAGAATACGGAGGGAAACACGACGGAGCCCATTTTATAGTCCCCTTCCGAACTGCGTTCGGCGGGGACAATTAGAGATCATGTGGACCCCATCTTATGAAGCAACCAGGCTGGATTTCAGTGGAAGAGTGGGCCCAGCAGAGCCATATCCTCAGAGAATCATGGAAGGTTCCAAGGGGGACTACCAGCTTCTCTTACAGTCACCTTTATAGACGTAGAAGGCCTTTGATTCCATCAAAAAGGAAAGGTTATGTTTGCTGTGATGCGGCATTATGGAATACCGGAAGCTAGTAATGAATGCCGCAAGTGTGCTATACAACAACTCAAACTGCAGTAATGGTCGACGGAAACATTTCGGATCCTTTCAAAGTCACCACCGGTAGGTTCTCAGGGTGATGTTTTAGCTCCAGTCCTTTTCATCATACTAGTAGAACTTTCTACTGAAGAAGGCCACATAAGACTGTGACTCTGGAATTGTAACACACCCTTTGCCGCTCCGACTGCTACCCAGCCAAAGTATTGAAAGACTTGGCTTTTGTGATGATATTGCCCTGCTGAATCCACTCTTCGAGGGCACAGACACAGCTGACCAACACTGCAGCAGCAAGCAGAAAATCTTGGCCTCATAATAGAACCTATCCACGACCAGGTACATGTCTTCCGCATTCCAACAATCAAGTCTATGAGTGAATCCATCAACCCAGTGACAGATTTCAAAATATATTGGACCCATAATGGAATTCTGCTGAAAGCGACCTAAAAAGACGCCCAAAAGCATTAGCATGGAGTTCCTTCTGGAAGCTAGAAGTTGTGGAAAAGCCTCCCAAATTATCCATCTCTGCCAAACGTCAAGTATTCAACACGACTGTGTGACAATCTACTTATGGCTGTGAACCTGGGTGCCTATCACAGACATGGAAAGCAAAAAATCAACGCATTTGCTACTATTGCGTATAGTTATGCTGGACATTTCAAACGGAAAGACCGTGTCTCAAACACCATCTTATATTTAATGACCAACACTGAGCCTCGTATCCACCGTAAGACATCACCAGCTGAGTTTCTTTGGACACACATCCTTCGTCTGCCCAGAGGGGAAGAGCCTGCTAGAAGATACACTCTCTACATACCAACTCATGGCAAAAGGAGACTGGACGTCACGCACCTATTATTAAGCCTACACCAACGTTTGTGCTAGGTATGACAAAGGCCATGATACACGATGAGACAGATCAGCACCTTGCCAAGATAGATGGGCATGGAGAAATCTTGTAATCGCCGGACCTCCGCAGCCGAAGGGATGATGAATTTGTGGCAATTTGCACTGGCGTCTCGAAATTATAACGGTGCTCGAGGGATAAAAACAGATATTCACATCATACGCGTTTCTCTTGCCTTGAGGACCCGCTTCATGGCTAGGACCCTTTGCGTCAGTTGGTGAAGTGGGAGTGGGTGAGAAGACCAAAGTCGCAGGGAACAGCGTATGACCTGGTATGACCTTTCTTGACCAGGGACGATGGATAGCAAATGGTAGTATATTGAGTAAAAATCGTTTTGTCTGGAGCTTTCCCAAATGTCTTTATCTATCACTGGCTACAAGAGTGCACTTATATGAAAAAAAGGACAGAAAATTCCGAACTTTTTATAAAATCCTTATTTAGTGTGCTGGTCGTTACATGTAGTAAATTTTTCCATTGGTACAAGATATATCAAAGGCAACATGTATTAAATTGTCTTTTAAAAGAGAGAAGAGTTGCAATTAATTAGCCAACAAGCAGATTGATAATCAGACAATCACAATAAGTATTGGTAGTCACCAGTTTTTTATTGTAGTTTTTTTTAAAGAGGAAAATAAAAAACATAAAAAAAAAATAGAGTACAACAAACTTTAGCAAATCTTTAATCATGCCAGATAAGCGACATGTAGATGATATCCAATATTCACAAATAAGCTTTTAATTGAGTCATCCGTTCTTTCAAGGTTGTTTATTTCTTCAATTGTAGGAGCTGTTTTTTAGGGAATGTCAATTTGTTTCAATTGTCCTTTATTGTTTAACCATGAATACTTCATCAGACTGTTATTATCTGCTCTCTGGACAGTTTGGAAAAAATAATGGTCGATGAATCTTCAAAGTTAAATAAGGTCAATGGCCACTTTGTAATATGAAGGGGCAGCTGAGCAAAAGAATTACAATAGATAATGATGAAAAGAATAAGGGCTAGCAATATACAAAATTGTGTACAAACATGTTCCCCCCCCAACAGTGTAGAAACATGTGAGAAAAGTCCCCCCTTCCCCCCGTGGAAGTACAGACAAGCAATCGGGGTATTAGGAATCACACCCACTAAATGAACTCCCAAGAGACTTGTGATACAAAATGACCTTCACCAAACGGTCAACTTCTCAAGCTATAAAACGACTGGTTCTTTCAAAACTGGATTTTGGTTAGGACTAGGACCCATTACCTCTTCAAACAAACAACATCGGTCCTCGACCGCTTGTGTCGCCTGCCGTTCCGCGGTTAGTGAATGATAGGGCCTAACATGACCTTTGACATTGATATTGGACCTTTGACCCGTGATATTGGGACCTTTGACCTCAGCAAACAAATGAGGGATCCCATTGTTGCACCCATGATTCAAGTTTGGTCCAATTGAACTTCAACTTTTCATATGAGGTCAAGTGTTACATTTTCAGCCATTGACAAACTTGCCTCACAGACTTTGACCTTGGCTGGGACCTTTGACCTTGGCTGGTGGACCTTTGACCTCATCAACAAATGGAGGGGATCCCATGTTGCACCGATGATTCAAGTTTGGTTCCAATTGAACTTCAACTTTTTCATATGTCAATTTACATTTTCAGCCTATTTTCACAAACTTAACCTCACATGACCTTTGACCTTGGCACATAACCTCTGACCTCATCAACAAGTGGGGGATGCCATGTTGCACCTGTGACCCAGGCCAAGTTTGGTTTAAATCATCAAAGTATGCTGGATAGTACCCATGCAAATGTTAACCTTTTCCAAACAGGACATCAAACAACAGACATCAAACAACAGACTACCCAACAGTGGACAAAGTGATCCCTAGTGTCTTCTCTGCCTAGGGCAGGCGACACAACAAATGAAAAATTCATTATGAAGGAGGCTGTTTTGAGTAAGAGCATCGAAGATTTGTATGTCCAGCCTAGTTGAATTGTTACTGAAAAATTAAAAGTGCACAAGTTTCCGCACCCTCAGAAATATACACAAAAAATGGCACAGACAAAATATCACCCACCCAAATGGGGCTGAGTGAGTTGAGAGAGAATCAAACAGGTGCATAAGATTGTGAAGCAATAAAACATACATCAGTCCTCGGGACTGCACTGTGTCACCTGACGTCGCGGTTTGTAATGATGGGTATCACAGACCTTTGACCTTGGCATGGGACCTATGACCCCCGCAATCAAGAAATTTAGATATCCAAATGTTGCACCTATGACTCAAGTGTGGGTTCCATTTGAACTTTTTCAATTGCGGTTATTTTACCATTTTCATGTACAACTTGACTCACATGACCTTTGACCTTCGGATGGACCTTTGACCTGGGGGAATGTTTTGACCTTTGGACCTTGGGATGTGACCTTTGACCTTGGGAGGTGACCTTTGACCTCATCAGCAAATGGCAGAATCCCAGGTTGCACTCGACTCACGTTTTTGGTTTATATACATTGAAGTATGGGATATTACAAGCAAATGTTACCCTTTTTCCCCGCAACAACCGACACCAATAACAACAGGACTAATCGTTGACAATGTGATCCTTATGTGTCTTGCCTGCCTGCTAAGCAGGCAACACAAAAAGGATGGAAGAGATGTTGAAGGGGGAAGATGTATGAGGAAATGATAGAAAGTTGAATTTCAGTGAGAGAGACAGAGGTAGAGTCTGGAAATAGCATATGGAGAGAATCATTAATGAGGAGAATGAGTGGAATCAGAAGGTGGAAGCTAATGTGTGGAAGGGCCAGTTGAGGGGGGTCAGCCAGAATAAGTTGTGAAGGCAATCAGAGAAAGAAAAAAGGAAGGTGACTGGACCTTGAATGTTGAGATGATTATTGCAAGTGGAGAGATAGGGCTTGGTGTGATTAGTATTTGTGTCAGAGAGTGTTAAACGGGAGGAAGGGATGCCATGGGAGTGGGCAGTGAGCATGAAGGGAAAGGTATGTACGAGATAAGGTGGATCACTATCCGCAACATGATCATCACTTTTCATTCCTGGAGTGTGACGCCACTGAAGTTACCCAACATGGTATTAACACTACGGGTCCTGTAGCAGTGGCCAGCCAGGTTTTGTTGAAAGGGGGCAAAGATTGTGAATGTTCGTCAAGTGGTATTGTGCCAACAAAAAAATTTTTCCAAATTTTTTACCGTCGTCTACAAATTCTGAATGTGGGGGGGATTTCTCCACCACAAAGATAATAGTATTGCCGCAATTAAGCAGTTATAGTAAGCCAATTTTTCATGAAGCTCTATCATTGCACCGCACGCGCATCAACAAACCAGCTTACAGCTTTTTAGGCTAAATGTACCGACGGACCGTTATGTACCGACAAAACATCTCGGTCGGGGGGCGCGTTTCCCCCCTGCACCCTGGCACGCCACTTGTCGTGTAGTATCTAGTGTCGTGTAGTACTCATTTACCTCACTGGCAGGCACTGTTACATTTACTTTCAAACAGGCCTTGTGACACATACACATAACAAAAGCTAGCTCCTACATACACAGACATGCACCAGACACCCACCAAACACACATATACACAACAACACACCACACACACATACTCACCACACAGTAATTTATGGTACCGGTGTAGTGAACCAGTGTTTTATCATCAACAATTGTGGGGTACCTGATTGTGGTACGCATGAAAAAAAAAAAATAATTTGTGTATGTGCGTTTTTAGATAGCACTGTGTTAGTTTTATGGCTATCACTGTTTCTTACTCAGCATGTTTCACTTGTTAGACTACAAGAACACACATATGAGCGCAGCACAAATTGATTTAGGTACCGGTCCCTATATTGGTGTGTGTATAGGAATCTGTGTTATTAGGTGCGTTGTAAGTAGGTGTATTGATTAAATAGAGTGCTGATCACACAGAGGATTATTTAATAGATGCCGGCACATGTTCCTGACTTTGTGTAATTAATGCTCGTATTTTTTTTTTTTGGTTAGTACACAGCCTTACATGCCGGGACTAAGACCGCGGAAATGCGGACATTCGTATAACTTTTTCCTTCTTGATGAAAAAAAAAAAAATTTCCACTTTCTACACTGTGTGCTATGGAAATGACAGTTTTGATGACATGCAACCTTTATTATGAGTTACTCTGACGTAATCTAGGTACCCCCTCCCACCCCGGTAGGATAAGGGTTATTTTAAAGATCCCATCAAATGAAATCAATTTTATTTGTTTTTGAAAAATCATCTTGTGATGCTAAATGACTTAATAGATAGAGCAGAACCATAATTGTAGGAGCATTGTGAGAGGGCGCTGTAATGAAAAAGAGTTGCTTTGGCAGGGTTTGACAAAAGTGTGTGTTGTGTTTGGGGATAGGTCCAAAAAACACAAAGAAACAAAGAGACCGAAAACACCACCTCCTTAATTGTGGGGCGGACCGGAATATATTTTTGTTGAAAACAGCTAAGAATGAATAAAACCGCTTTGAAGTACAGAAGTGGCAACTTTTATTGTGGTTTTACCGGTGCCGGTACCAATAAAAGTGACGGTACCACAATAATGTGTGTGTATGATCACCGGTCCCGCAATTAAGATGTAGGTACAGCACCACATACACACCCACACAAATACTCCTCGCCGCGCAGCGCATACACAAATATTTGCCAGTGTGTTTTGAAAAAAAAACGACTGCGTCCACCTATACACTTATGATATAAAGAATAAGAGTTAAGGGTTATGGATAAGAGTTAGATTAAGAGTAAGTCCTCGGTCAACCGGTCCGCAATTAAAGTGTAGGTAAGGACACACACAAAACAAATACTCCCGACGCGCATGCGCATACGCAAATATATTTGCCATGATGTATTGGCAAAAAAACTTGGTCAACAGATACACTTATGATATTAAAGAATAAGAGTTAAAGGTTAAGGATAAGAGTTAGATTAAGAGTAGGTTGATGTGCTAAGCAACGAGTTAGATTTTGAGGTGGTATAGGTTGGAAGAGGATTAAATTAAGAGTTAGGGTAAGGTGGGAAGAGTTAGATTAAGTTAGGTTTAGGGGTAAGAGTTAGATTAAGAGTGTAGGTTTAGGGGCAAGAGTTAGATTTAAGAGTTAGGTTTAGGTGTAAGAGTTAGATTAAGAGTTAGGTTTAAGGTGCAAAAGTTAGAATTAAGAGTAGATTTAGGGGCAAGCGTTTAGATAAGAGTTAGGTTTAGGGGTAGTAAGAGTTAACTTAAGAGTTAGGTTTAGGGCAAGTTAGATTAAGAGTAGGTTTAGGGTAAGAGTTGGTAAGAGTTAGATTAGAGTTAGGTAGTACAAGAGTTAGTTAGTTTTCGATTAAGAGTAGGTTTAGGGGCAAGAGGTAGATTAAGAGTTAGGTGGGGCAAGAAGAGTTAGATAAGAGTAGGTTAGGGGGGTAAGAGTTAGATAAGAGTTAGGTTTAGGTGCAAGAGTTAGATTAAGAGCTAGGTTTAGGGGGAAGAGTTAGATTACGAGTTTAGGTTAAGGGGTAAAGAGTTAGATGATTAAGAGTAGTTAGTTAAGAAATAGTTGAGAGTTAGGTATAGGTTGAAAGTTAAAATTAAGAGTTGGGTAAGGTGTAAGAGTTAGATTAAGAGTTAGGGTTTAGGGGGTAAGAGTTAGATTAAGAGTTAGGTTTAGGGTAAGAGTTTAGATTAAGCGTTAGGTTGTAGTTGCACGAAAGAGTAGCATGACAAGAAGTAGGTTTAGGGGTAAAGAGTTAGATTAAGAGGAGGTTAAGGGGTTCTAGAGTTAGATTAAGAGTTAGGTTTAGGGCAAAGAGTTGATTAGAGTTAGGTTTTAGGGGTAAGAGTGAGATAAGAGTTAGGTTTAGGTGCAAGAGTAGATTAAGAGCAGGTTAGGGGCCAAGAGTTAGATTAAGAGTTAGGTTTAGGGGTAAGAGTTAGATTAGAGTAGTTAGGGTTAGGTTGTGTAAGAGTTAGATTAAGAGTAGGTTTAGGTGCAAGAGAAGATGTTAAGATTTTTACGAGCTAGAGAGGGGCAGAGTTAGATTAAGAGGTAGTTTAGGGGTGTAAGAGTTTAGATTAAGAGCTTAGATTTAGGGGCAAGAGTTAGATAAGCGTAGGTTTTAGGGGTAAGAGTTAGCTTAAGAGCTAGGTTTAGGTGGTATAAGAGTTAGATTAGAGTTAGGTTGAAGGGGCGGTAAGAGTTTAGATTAAAGATTAGGTTTAGGTTTAGGGGCAAGAGTTCGATTAAGAGTTAGGTTTAGGGTGGTAAGAGTTAGAGTAGAGTTAGTTTAGGTGCAAGAGTTAGATTAAGAGCTACGGTTTAGGGGCAAGAGTTAGATTAAAAGTAGGTTTAGGGGAAGAGTTCTTTAAGGTTAGATTAAAGGAGTTAGTTTAGGTGTAAGAGTAGATTAAGAGTAGGTTTAGTGCAAGAGTTAGATTAAGAGCTAGATTAGGGGCAAGAGTAGATTAAGAGTTAGTTTAGGGGTGTAAGAGTTAGATGTTTGAGTTAGGTTTAGGGAAGAGTTAGATTAAGAGTAGGTTTAGGTGTAAGAGGGGTTAGATTAAGAGTTAGGTTTGGTACAGAGTTAGATTAAGAGTAGGTTTAGGGGCAAGGGTAGAGAAGAGTTAGGTTCGGGCAAGGGTTAGAGTAAGAGAGTTTAGGGGGTAAGAGTTAGATAAGGAGTTAGGTTTAGGTGTAAGTATTAGATTAAGAGGTAGGTTTAGGTGCCAAGAGTATGGTTAACGAGCGAGATTAGGGGCAAGAGACGAGTCGAGTAAGAGTTAAGGTTTAGGGGTAAGAGTTCGATTAAGCGTTAGGTTTAGGGCACAAGCGTAGATAGAGTTAGGTTAGGGGTTAAGAGTTAGATTAAGAGTTAGGTTTAGGACAAAGAGTTAGATTAAGAGTAGGTTTAGGGGCAAGGATTAGATTAAGAGTTAGGTTTAGGGCAGGGTTAGATTAAGAGTAGGTTTAGGGGTAAGAGTTAGATAAGAGTTAGGTTTAGGGGCAAGGCAAGGTTAGATAAGCGCTAGGTTTTCGGTTTGGGTGTAAGAGTAGATTAAGAGTTAGGTTAGGGGGCAAGAGTTAGATATAAGAGTTAGGTTTGGGGTACGAGTTACGATTAGAGTTAGGTTTAGTTGTTAAGAGTTAGAGTAAGAGTTAGGTTAGGTTTGTAGGAGTTAGATAAGAGTTAGGTTTAGGTGCAAGGTAGATTTTAAGAGTTAGTTTAGGGCAAGGTTCGATTAAGAGTTTAGGTTTAGGGGTAAGAGTTAGTTAAGAGGTTAGGTTTTAGTGGTTAGAGTTAGATTAAGGAGTTAGGGTTTAGGGGGAAAAGGTTAGATAAGAGTTAGGTTTAGGTACAAGGTTAGATACGAGTAGGGTTTTTAGGGCAAGAGGCTCGATTAAGAGTTAGGTTTAGGGTAAGGGTTAAGGGTTATAGTGTACAACTAGGTTTATCGTTGAGTAAGAATTAGGTTAGGGTCAATAGGGAGAGTTAGATGAATATAGGTTTAGGGTTAAGAATAAGAGTAAGAATAAGAGTAAGTTAAAAGAAACGAGTTAGATTAAGAAAGGATTGGGATGAAGAGTAGTTAGATTAGCGTTCGTGAGGGCTTGCAAGAGTTAGATTAAGAGTTAGGTTTGTTTAGGTTTAAGAGTAAGAGTTAGCATTACAATTTAGGTTTAGGGTTATTTGTTAAAGTAGGAATTAGTTTTAGTGTTAAAATAAGAGTAGGATAAGTGGTAAGGTTTAGGGTAAAAGAGTAAGCTTTAGATAAAGTTAGGTTGAGAGTTTAGAGTTAGGAGTTAGAGATTAAGAGTTGGGTGTCATAGTAAAACGTAAGAGTTAGGGTGAAGGTTAAGAGTAAAATATAAGTAATTTGATAGGTCCAGGGTTAAGAGTAAGTGTTAGGCTTGGGGTTAAGTGTAAGGGGTCCATGCGCCCCCCCACCCCCCTTAGTAACCAACAGGAGTGAGAACGCCTAAGGCCACTAAAAGTGTTAATGGTGAGGATCAGGAAAGGACCCTCTAACAGTATGAGGGCGCTTTTACACAAATTGGAAAAGACTTATTTTAAAGGGCTAAGTTGGTCACAAAGATTTAAATCTAAACGGCCATTATTGGAAATTACACTGTTTGCATTGGTGGTATAGTCGGATTTTTTTATTAATGTCAGTTCATTAAAGTTTTTGGGGTACCAAAAGTTGGCGACGATTTCCTTCGTTCTGAGAGGTTGTGCTTTACCCAATCAATACAATAGGAAATCGATCGTGCTACGATACCGGATATAATTAAGGCCACAATTAAAAATGCTCCCTTTCTTCAAGAAGGAGCAATATTCAAGGCACTGCACTCAATAAATTCCAGACACCAAACTTGAACAAATTCCGAAGCATTCAACATAAAATGATATGAAATAAGTAATTATTAACTACCCAAATTCTTTAGTCACTAAGGAATATTAGAAAATCTGATACGTTTAAATTAATTAGTCTGTGTTCCATGAATTGAATCCAATGGTCCAATAATTTTATAAGTACTTTAAGAGTTTTGGTAAGTCATAACAACCTACAATATCTACGTGGCCTAGTCCTCCTCAGATTAAGAGGTGTTCATGACACTTTATCCGTTCTTTGATTGACACAAACAAAGGATCAATAGGGTGTCTCAGACTTTACAAAAAAACTAGTCAATTGAATCTGGTAAGAGGTAAGAAACCTTTATTAAATTCGATACAAAAACGTTCGTGTAAAATGGGTTTCTTAAAGCATCTGACTCTGTTGAACAAAGTTGAGCATGTCAGTGTTAATACGGTTTTAGCTTTTTGCTCTCAAACACATTTCCCCCCCTCCACATGATTCTTACCATCGGCAATATGCGCTTACTGACAGAAATAAAAAATCAGACTTATAATCCACTAACCTTGCCGGATTTTGAAGTCAATTATTCCAAAATTATTATGATAGTACTAAGATTTATTGAAACGAAGGTTTGAGAGGAGATTTTGAATTGGTCACTTGGCACCGGGCCTGCATAGAAAATCACTTAAGGAAATCTCATTAAATTACCGTTTGGAAATCCAAATGCCCCAAATCGAGCAGATCGTTGTCCTGCCCATCTCTGCGCACGATATTTGTGGTCGCAGCATTGGGACAGCATGCGTGACTTAAACGCTGGCTTACTCACATGCAAAGCCTGCACCTCCGATGCGCGCGTGCGAAATAGGAGTCTGAATTCATTGCCATTTGCGTTATGTCTCGTGCAAGCGAAATGTGCTTGTAGTGCGTGAATGGCATATAGCCGAATTCTGCACCATTGCCATGGAGTTTGTTTAACCTACGAAAAATTTAATCAGGGCTTGCTGTTAGTCCTCAAATAGTCTGAAAACGATGTGTAATGGATTCTAGAGTAGTACGTCTACTTCTAACAATAATGAAAAACGATTGCCATAGCCCATCATGTAAGTAGCAAGCAGCAATTCAAAGCAGTCAGTCGATTGACAGATGTGAAAAAATCAGTACAGGTCTCAACAAAAATTGGGATTCAGAAATACTATTTCTCAGCAACAATTGTCAAAACACATAATCAAATTCCTTTTTTATTTCAAAAAACACCAAAAAACACTTTTTATATTTTTTGTTAAAAAAGAGCAAATATAACCCAAAGATACTGGAACATTTAAATGGACAAAACCACACTGATTTTGTCCGAAACCTGTGTTTTTTAAGATTTGGGCCCACAGCAATATGTTACACGACCACATTGCATTGTGGGAACTTTCTACGTGCCCATTGGGTCCCCTCTGAAAAAGCATTGTAGTCCTATGATTTTGTTTTGTAAAAATAACAGAATTTGCCGCTTTAACTATACTGATATCAAAGCAATAACAATTCAGACTTCATTTGACACCAATTTTACTTTTCTAAGTCCAAATAGGCGACAGATATCGCCTAAAAAATGCCGGCGCATTAAGTGTTTTGAAAAAAAGGAGTACTTAGCATCCCACCATTTTTTGCCAGAACTATATATTCAGTGGTACTCACCCCTCCCTCTCCGGGTTGTTTACACCACTATACCGCCTCCCATAGACTTTGTAGAGAAAATTCATGTTTATATGGCTGTATCTCGAGTTACCTACGATTCAGAAAATGAGAATTGACACAGAGATTTGTTAACAAGACTTGCTTTATAACATATTCGACAACTGATTGCAACTTTTCCGTAAAAATTTTGCAAATATTTAGCGATTTCTCGAAAAGTAGTAATTTGCTACTAAAATTTTCGGTCCGAAACCGGGTAATGCACGCGTGTTTACCCGCTAGTAAAAAAAAAGTAGGCTTGAATGTGTACGCATGCCACACACACAAGGAAACCCAACATAAATCACATACACACACACACAATTCATGTACATTTTAGCATATTTTAATTTTGTACTGATAGTCAACATTTGGTCTTAATTATGTTTTTCATAGTTTAGTTAATTTTTGGAACTTGTGCAATATTTGATAGTGTGCAATTATTTGCTGTATGAATTTCTATTGTCTTGGGGATTTCTGCGTAGGGAGGACTGCACCTTGGTGGCAGTGCGTTTTGTGGCTTCCTCAGACACTCCGGGCAAGCTCATAAGGTTTCATTGTTATTTCTATATATTTTTTTCATTACTGATCTTTGTATTGTTTATTGCTGGTCTGCCAAAATGAATAAATAAATGAAATAAAAACGAACCGAGCCAAAGCGCCACTGACCCACCTTTTGGAATTTGGGGGGGGGGGGGCTTGCCATATTAACAAATGGCAATGCAAGGTGAAGGAAAACAAGTCAAAACTATCACCATTATTAATACTCTCATTCCATGACCTACTTGGGGACACATAAGTGTCTAATTGACACAGGTGTCAGAATGTACTTAATTTTAATGGTTCTGTCCAGTTTCCTTATTCAACTTAAGAATGCATCACTTTGGTTCAATTCATCAGAGAGTATCGATTCTCAAAAACCATATCTTTATTCTCTAAATATTAACTTTCTTGAAGCAGGGGACGGGCTGGGATACACAATTCCTCTCCAAAATAACTCTTATCCTTCCTAAAAAAATCTCATGTTCAGCCTTGAATTCCAGGGGTTAATCGTGTACAGCAAGGATTATCGCAAATAGGAAAGATGATTTTTATTCACGAATGCCTCTTCAATTAATCCTCTTATGATCCAGGTAGGTGGTCATGCATGGAAGTTACTTATCAAAAAAACTTTAAAGCATCCAGTACATGGGTCCTATACTTTCTACGTGGGTTGTTGATTTCATTTTTGGATTTACTTAAAAATTCCCAACGATAAAAAATTTGGGCTCCTGACCAATGAAATGAAAGAGAATTACTCGTTGACACTTCTGGATGAATCCATTTTTGTTACCTGCAAGACCTGAGAGGCACATATTAATCCCAATTCTGTATGTAGTCAGTATGTGGTTAAATGATGTTGTATGTATGTATGTAATGTATGTATGAGTGCGTTAAGCCTTCAGTTAACCTTTTTTCAAATTGCTTTAACACTGTTACTCATATTGCCACCAGACTCAGGTCATAGGTCAACCATAGACACCTGATTATCTTGGGAGAGTTAAAGGTCACATACCAAGGATTGCAAAAGGAGGCTACACTGGTGGTTGGGGATGTGTTTTTTTTTATCATTGCATTTTATATATACGAGTAAGACTTCTTGATGGGTACAGGTCAAGGTTTAAAGTCTTAAGTTCCATATTTGGCGATAGTCCAGATTGATGTTTGGGCACACAGTTATTCAGTAAGATGAAAATAGGATTTGAAGCAATCACGTCATTCTGTCCAAACTATTATTATACTAATCTGGTAGTAAGAATTGATATCCATGTATTTTGATTCGCCCCTAACATCTACAATATTCACATTCTAGCTTTTATTGGGTAGCCAGGCCGATGGTTCCAAGGGTCAAGTTCCCAGTAGGTGCAAAAAATATCCTGATCAAAGGCAAAAATGTCCCGGTTACAGGGCAAAAGGGTTGCAAAAGGGATAATTTCATATGAATATCAACCTTTTCCTTCCCAATTTCCCCTCCAAAAATCTTCAAGAGGGCACTCTGCCCATTCTTCCACCCCGCAGGCTACACACTGGGTACCAATGACAGTATTGGCTCAGTGAGATCTTATCTGGTGTGTCACCTAGTCTCCAACACATGCATCTTCCAGGTTTCGTCTTTGCTGATTTTAGGGGGAACAAATATGGCCATGTCGTCAGATGATGGCAGTTTTCTTGTTCCAGACTGGTTTATGGCAGCTGCTGCAATGGCGGCTGATGTGCACTGAGGCCCAAAGCTCTACAAAGAAACAAAAGACAGGGTAAAATTCAATGATATATAAATTTTGTTAATTTCTGAAGAATGTTAAGGTGATTCCAGGAGAATTGCAACACAGGTTGGTGGTTGTAGATGTGGATAAGAGGAAGGTGAAAAAGGTGGTGAGGAAGGTAGTGCATGAGAGGAGGAAAGTATGGAAGCTGAAAGAAGAAGAGACAAGAAAGAATTTTGAGATGAGAGTTGGGGAGCTTGTGGGGACTGATGTGTCAGATTTGTGGGGGTGTTTTAAAGAAGGGGTGTTACAGGCATGTGATGAATGTGTGGGAAAACAAAAGGTAGGAGAGACAGGATGGAATGCTGAGGTGAAGGAGGCGATAGCGAGAAAGAAGGATGCATTTAAGGATATGAGAAAAAACAGTACGGAAGAGAATAAAGTAAGGTATAAGAGGCTAAAGAAGCGAGCAAAGAAAGTGGTTGCGAAGGCTATCAAGGAGGAGGCAGAGAAGGTGCTGATTGAGTTGAGAGAGAATACAAACAAGGTGTATAAGATAGTGACGGCAATGAAAAAGGATGGAAGAGATTTGAAGGGAAGTGTATGAAGGAAAGTGATGAAAGTTGAATTTTTCGTGAGATGAGATGGTATAGAGTCTGGAAAGAGAATATGGAGAGAATCATGAATGAGGAGAATGAGTGGAATCAGAAGGTAGAGGCTGAGCGGGTGGGAGGCAGGTTCCAGTTAAGAGGGTCAGTCGGGAAAAAGTGGTGATGAAGGAATGTGAAGGCAATAAGAGAAATGAAAAAGTTAAAGGCGCCTGGACCCTCAGAGGGAGTGATGAGAGAGTAGTGCGAGTGGAGAGATAGGGATTGGTGTGATGATGGAGTTGTGTCAGAGAGTTTAGATGGAGGAGGGATGCTGGAGGAGTGGGCCAGTGGCGGCAGTGAGTGTGGTGGTTCAAATTTTTAAAGGGAAAGGGGATGCAATGAGTTGTGTTGCATATAGGGGTTGTGAAGTTTTGTGGAGCATCATGCATTGCAATTGTGGCAGAGGGTTACTAGAGAATAGGAAGCTGGAAGAAAAAGTGGAAGTGGAATGAGATGCAATTGGGTTTATGCGAGGGATGGGAAAAATGATAGATATGCAGTGATTATTTGAAGGGTTTGCAAGAGGAAAATCGAGCTAAAGGGAAGAAGAAGCTGTATATGTGATTTGTAGACTTGGAGGAAGGCATTTGATAGGGTACGGTGGAAAGTGATGGAGTGGCGATGAGGAAGGAGAGAATGTAGAGCCCCAGAGATACCAGAAGTAGTGGTTAGAGCCTGGATGAGTTTGTATGAAGGAGGCCACACACAAGAGTTAGAAGTGGGGGTATTGATTGGTCAATGGAGTTTGAGGTGAAGGGGTGTTGCCATCAGGGTTCTGTACTTTTGCGTGGTTTTTGCAGATGTGATTGATGTAGTCACGGAGAGTGCAAAAACAGGTTTGATGAGGAGATGTTGTATGCCTAAATGACTTGGTTTTAAATGAGTGAGACATTGGCGGAAACTGAGAGAGAGTTTTGGAAATGGAAGAACGCTTTTGAAAGAGTAAGGGTCTGAAGTAAACCTTGGGAAGACAAATGCTGGTGAGTGGGGGAGAGGAGGTGTGGTAGTGAGGAAGGTAGACCCATGTGGGTGTGTGTGGGGAAGAGAGTTAAAAAAGCAAAAATTCAGTGTGGTGTGAGAAAGGTGGGAAATGGGATCCATGTGAGATGCAACAAAGATGAAGAGAGTGACCCCGTAGTTGGCAAGAATTTTGTGGCAGAAGATGCGAGGGAGAAGGGAGCTGGAGGGGATGTGGAACAGGAGGAAAAGTCGTGTGATGCGGTGGAGTCAGTGAAGGAGTTCACATACCTAAGGGATAAGGTTAGTGGGGTTGGTTGATGCGAGGTGGCTATGACATCTAGAGTGTAGAGTGAGTTATGGATGGGTGAGTTTAGGGACTGTGGGGAGTTGTTGAAGGGAAAAATATTCCTTTGAAGATGATGACAGGGAATGGTGTATAAGAGTTGTTGAGATCAGTGAGACCGTGGTGTAAGAGCGAGAAAAGGAGATGGGGTTCTGAGGCGGACAGAGAGAGCAATGATGAGAGCGATGTGTGTGGTGTGAAGATTGATGGACAGGATGAAGACTTAGGATTTGATGCAGACGTTTGGGTTCGGAAAGAAGAGGCGATGGACCGGTTGGCGAAGGCGATAGTGTAGGTTGGTATGCGGCATGTGTTGAGGAAGGATTAAGAGAATGTATTAAGAAGGGCTTTGAGTTCGAGGGTGGGAGGGTTGAGGAGGAGGGGACATCCAAAGAGAATGGAAGAAGCAAGTGGAGGAGAGTGGAGGGTGGGTTGAGGATGGAGGAATGCATTGAATCGGGTTGAAAGGAAGGAAGGAGTAAGGGCAGGTGCTGCGAGTGTGAGGTGAAATCGGCCACCAACGTTGAATGACGGGATAAAAACCGGGATTTTTTACAACTTTGGTTTTAGTAGTAGTAGACTCAGAGCAGTGTAAAGAGAAGAAAAAAAGATTATACTATGGATGCAAAATATGTACTGTTGGTACAAAAGTTTTAAAAGAGTTACAAGGTGGGAATGACATTGCATCTGAAATTTTGTGAGTCCTATCTGGGGATGTAAACTGAAAAAATTGAGTGAACTCTCAGATGCATTTTATGCCCATAGAAATACAACGTCTCACAGAAGTGTAAAGATACTTTCAAATTTTTGTCAAATTGTTCTTGATGTTATGACTTGATATGTCAAAACCAAGGTTAAATCGTAAACTCCTACAAGGTGGGGAGAGATTTCAAAAATCTTCTTGCAAAATACAAGTAAAATGATCCACTGTTTGGCTGTTGTATTCATAAAAGTGGCTTCACTCAAAAATTTCAAATGTATCCCTAGATAGGACTCATTATAGATTAGGGAGAACTAGGTAAACTTTTAATCTTTGTTTTCGTTTATTTCAAAATGTTGCCACATTTTTCTGGTACGAAAATAAGCAATGGACATGATACATCTAGATCGGTTACGGGCCATTGGAAATACATGAAGGTCAGACATAACCCAATAGTCCTGAGGTAGCCGATATGACTTTGCAGAAGTCTTCACAAAATGTTTTTGATGGTTTTTAAGCAACATTGAAGATGATCCAAATCCTCATTGATGCAACTTTTGCATTTGAGCATTTTGAGAAGGAAAAGGGGAATAACATGGGTAACATTTTAAGTGTTTCATAATGGTGCAAAAAAGGTGTACAGATATGTTCATCTGGTTCTAAGGATTAAAAAGGTATAGTATACAAATATTGACTGCTAGAGGGCATGGTTGAAAACTATAGGCCCCAAGGTGATTCAAAAAAACCATACTATGCCCC
Organism: Ophioderma brevispina; assembly: GCA_023653785.1. Lineage (NCBI taxonomy): Eukaryota > Metazoa > Echinodermata > Ophiuroidea > Amphilepidida > Ophiodermatidae > Ophioderma > Ophioderma brevispina. The sequence goes on along the minus strand of JAMKCH010016638.1, from coordinate 35,645 downwards.
GAGGCGTAAGCCGGGGGCCATAGTAGGGTTTCGAGATCACCGAGGGGGCATATAGTTTCAACCATGCTCGAATAAAAAGCAGTCAATATTTGGGTTTATATACCGAATATATAGATTTCTTGTATCTTGATTGCGTTAAAGAAACATTCTAAGAAGGGATCAACAAAGGCCTATATCATGTGTAGGCCATGGCATGCATGAATGTTTTTAAACAATTTGTGAAATTTAGGGTCCAAAAACTTCACATTTATTGTGTTGAGGAAGTGGATGTTGGAGTCCAAAAGGGGATCGCTCGGTATAGACTTTATTTGCCATTTTTTGTCGGCCAAGATGCGTACAATTTCCTGGCATTCATTAAAAATCATTGCCGAATTCGGAGACTACATGGCCTGCAGATGGCCTGGTCATCGGTGTCAAATTTTAATCCTCAATACTTCACGGTGAAATTTACCTGCCGTTGGTATGAGCATATGAGCTGCATCTATGATTTCTTTAACATCTTCATTCTACAAGCTCAAAGCATGAATACTTATGCTGCGATTCAGCCATTTCCTGCTATGCGACTAACACACAGCACAGTCCGAGTAAAATGTGATCGGGTATTCATCTCTTACACCATCTTCAATATGTACACTCAAAATACGGATGAATAGTTCGTACGGCGGTCTTTTACGTAGGGAAGAGGTTCCCAGGCATAGTTATGAAACTATGCCCGCTCTGCCAGGGCATAGTCATTTTTGGTTCAATTCTTGAAGCTTGTGAATTTAATGCCTCCACTGTAACCAATCAGGTGACAGGGATCTATATATGAGGTATATTAATATTATATATCTACAACCTTTTGTTTTGCAGACAGGCCAAAACACTATGCAAGGTCCATCTGGGGTAAACATGTTTACATTGTTCCACTTGGTTTCAAATCAGGAAATACACATTACTTTATGTTACTCAGCTCAATATCTAACAGACCCCATGTGCCTTAACACAACCATTACCCTAAAGAGACCACTAGCAACAATAAGAACTTATAGTGAAACCTTCACCATTTTTCCCCAAATTGGCATTTTTGCATGGTTGTTAACGCTTGATTTTTAGCCCTCACCAAATGATTACGCAAAATCAGTGCCTTTATGGGCCAACCAAAACAATTTTTATAATGAAATAACTCAGCGACATTTATTCAGCAGACACCGGAAATGGCGTTTTTTTTAACACATGAAAAACACATGACGTTGGAGTGATTTCCCATGGCATGCACTCTGTTTGAATGGTCTCTGTGACCTTTGTGCTGTTTTAATTCATTGAGTATAGGCTCTGATTATTATGTAATAGACACAATTGTGATTAAAGTTTGGCAAACTTAAAAGTTGGGCATACAGTTAAATGGACGCCTTTAGCTCTTATTAATGTCTAATCTGTTTTGGGTTATGTTCTTTTTATGTGTTTAAAATATATATCTCTTTTTCCAATGGGATAGACGAGGGGAAAAGAAGAAAATCACATTTTGTGAAAATGTGCCAGTGACACTTTAATATATCCCAATGTCAAACAACTCACATAACATTTATTTTTTCATGATAAGGCAGGAATCATTTGAGATCTCTTTTGAGAGGAATCTGTTCTTTATAATGTTTTCCCCAGGGTGCCATGACAACCATTTTAACCTTCTGTGTTAAATTATCCTAGATATAGCAAATTATTCCATTTCCATTTTTGTAAATCCTTAGAACCAGATGAACATGTCTAGATGCAACTTTTAATCCATATAAAATGCTAGGATAAAAGTTTTAAATCATCTTCTTCTTGTGGTATGAGGGCAGCAGCATAATAGTTGTTGTAAGCGTTGGAGCCAATCATGTGATGGTTGGGTTGAGAAATCCGTTGTCACGGTGTGGACGAAAGGTTAGGGCACTCATTGAGAATGTGATCCGCAGCTGTGATGGAGAACAAAATTGGCTGGCTGGCGATGGCCACAGGCCCCATCGGTGCATATTGCATTGAAACGACGCCTCTGTGGCGAATCTGGTTTAAGGGTGACACATTCCTTGCGGGAGCTTGCTGCCAGGTGGTAGTTCTGTCCTAGGTGTAATAGACAGAGTTGATCTGGTCTTGGAGTATCTATCCAAGCAGTATTCCATGTCTGAAAGATGTGAAATGGGGAACACGGGGTTTTTAGCAGCGGGTCGGCAGAAAGGGTGGCGCGAAGAGCGCAATCTCTGTCTACCGATTTGGTGAGATTCTTTGACAGTTTTATGCAGGCAGGTGCTTGATGTCCAGCAGGGCCTTATTCATAGTTGTGCGTGTGTGTTCTCTCTGAAGTGCGCAAGGTCAATGCCTGAAAGCAATGGTAGGAATTCAGATGGAGTAGGACGCGGAGCCAGTGATGGTTCTCAAGTTAAATCATCAAGATTGGGATAATCAGCAGGTCAATGGCCTAATAAACATAAAACATTGCTGTGCAGACCATTTTACAAGTCTATGACAAGTCCCAGCTGTACAGCTGGACTACAAAAATGCCCTGGAATTATTCCAGCAAGGACACTGAAAATCAGTAAAAATTCAAGATATCATGTAGCATGTACTTTCAAACCCTTATGCTTCTGCTTCAACTGTGCAAACACCTCCAGTTGGTGGCTATCATGCACCGGGTTGGTGTGGAAGGACTGTTTGTTTAACATTCCAAAAGTCTCCTTGTAAGAGACTCTCATGTTCCCAAATGATTAGGAAGTGTTGGTGAATTTAACGGGGGAGGGAAAAATGTGCTAATTTTGCAATCTTTACTAAAGAAGTTACTTTTTTGAGTAGCTGAATCCCTTTCTCATATCTCTTGTGAAGGGTCATGTCAAGGAATATCAGAAAAGTGCGAAATTTAGATCACCATTGATCGTACTATTTTCTTGTTTACCATTAAAAGAGTTGCGTAGACAGGAGTTGTTGTCAGGTCGTGCACTGTTTTGTATCCCAAGTTCATAATTGGGATATGGGGAAAGAACTGTCACCTCTACTTTCTGCAAAGTTAATGTGTAGCAAGCTGGGTGGTTGCTGCACATGGCCAGACTTGGGAGGTCTAAATCAATCTTTTTTTTTCTTTTTTTAAATAAGGACAAAGGAAGATAAAGGTTAATGGCATCAGTTTGCCTGCATTATAAAAGTTGATAGATGTTCAATAGTTGATAGAAGATGGTCTACTAAAACAGATATCATGTTTTGAAAGTCTAAAATTTTAAAAATCGTTGTAATTAGGAGAAGGGTCTTGAACCATACCTAACATTGGTCAATTTAACGAAAAACAAAATTGTGTGGTCAGATTCAGAGGATAAACAAAGACCTGGTCTCTGCAGTTATACTTATCTAAGCTGTTTAAATCAAATTGAATTGTTCTTCAAACATGTATTGCTGGACCTGTTTTTAAGATAACAAAGACCACAGACAATTTAACAGTCCTCCCGAGTTAGTTGAATTGCCTTGGCTGGTTTCGGCAGATTTTGTGCGGGGGCTAATGGGGGACAAAAGATTGTTTGCGTTTGATGTCTGGCAAGGTCTGCCAACTTGACCATGCCAACAAATTATTTTTCACAGCCAAAACTGTACTTGTTGTGAACCTCGCATGACTGAGCAGTTCAGCTCGCAAAGAACAGGCTTGCAAAATCCCAACCTGATGTCACACTCCGTTAATTATTTCATAATTTCATCATGCAGAATCAGAATAGAAAGGTAAAATAATGAGTTCCATTGCATTTGACCCGACTTAATATTAGAGTTGAGAAACAGGGCCTTAGCTACCATAGGGACAGGGTGGACAAAGTCCACGGGCCCCGAGAGGTTAGGGGCCCCAAGAGATGAAGGAAAAGAGAGGAGGGGGAGGGAGAACAAAACAAATGATAAGATTCTCAAAATTTCAAAACAGGGCCTTGCTACCACAGTATTTATTAATTCAGTGGCCCCTTTTATAGGAATGCCTTCTATGGCAAAGCGAGACGAGGTCCATATTCTTATATGTCAATGTAATTGTAAGCAAGTCTGCATTTGATACCGATATGCGGAGGCCTATTTAATGGTCAATGTAGGCAGTCGGCATTTAAAAAAGGACTATGAGCCATTACCAGGGCCCCTATACCGAATCATAAATGGCTTGGAATCAGAGTGACCCTGTTAGGGGCTCCGCAGTGGTAGCTGTTTATTATGGTTACTTGTATTTTGATCCCTTCTGGCCTATTGACCAAATGGGAAATTCAGACGGCATGTTACTATTACTGTCTATCACTATTTTTAGATAGAATAATGAGAGGAATTGGGGCCCCGAACGTTCTGAGATAATGAGAGTTTGGAGAAAAAGAAAGGGCCATGGAGGGCATAGAAAGACTATAACGCAGAGGGTGGATTCAGTGACCCATGTATATGGCCCAAGGTGCACTTGTTGTGTGTTATCTTAAAATTTTTTGGGACCACTTCTTGCAGATTTGGACACAAGGCACGTTCAGCCATGCTATTAATTAAACGTAAAACACTAGTTTCTGCAGATATGGCCTAATCGGGCCCGGAAATTGAAGGGCCCTAAAGAGATAGGCAGGAAGGCAAGCAGTGGCGTAACCAGAGGGGCTGTTGGGAATTTGCCCCCCACCCTAGTGATTACTGCACACGTGCCAATTTACAGTGAAGCAAGTGAAAACAACATAGCCCTATACAATACTAACAATTTTAAATATCTTGCACCCTTGAAATGTATGTGTCCCCTTGCCCCCCCTGGAAAAAAAAAACAGTTCCAATTTATACCTTCCCTATAAACGTCTACAGGAAACAAATATGTTTTATTTTATGCCTCTTACACTAACAAATACCCTAACATAAGGGTTATATTTTAACAGTATTTCATAAAATTTGAAAATTCTCAAGATTTTCGAGGTCGTGGATCTCAAAAGTATTATGTAAGTTCTTTTTCATTAATTGTTGGGGGCTTGTTGAAATTGATCAAAGGGTTGTCGAGCATACCATATAGGGGGCCCCAATTGCTTTTTTGTCCAAGGGCCCCGAACATGCTAGCTAAGCCACTGGTGAGAAAATTGGCAATAATAATTGGGGGCGGGGTGGATTTGGAAAATACAAAAAGATATTGTTGCGAACGAGCTCCTTATCATAGGGGGAGTCCTCCCTATCTGGGATAAAAAATCAAAAATAGAAAGTGGAAAAGAAATGCAGCATTTTTGGAATATGCAAAAATTAGGTTAATTTTTACCTTTTTTTGCACCAGACTAATCTGACCTCAACAAAGGCCATTGTAACCATTTGGAAATCCTATATTTTGGGTCATAAAATATCAGGTTAGTAACAAGACATGTCATGTATAACCAATCACCCTTATATTCTGTTATACGATTACAGATTTTAAAATTTCAAAATTGGTTCATTCCAATTTTTTGTTTGTATTTTTTTTGGTGTTACATCCCCGGTTTTGACAGCCAAAAGCTGGCAGAAAGTAGCAGATCGATGTTATTCGTCAGTCCAAAGTTGCTTGTGTGTACCTGCTGTGTCCCCCCCCCCATAACAGATGCTAAGAAGTTATTTTACTATGGTTACACAGCTGTGGTCCAGTTTAAAATTACTAATATTTTCCTAATACATTGCAGATAGTCATAAAATCTGGTCATCACAACATCATAGCCTCAGCTGCGGTGAACACAAAGTACAATGTACGTTGTCCTCAAGAAGTATAGGTCAAGGTTCATTCCTGGAAATTGAATCTCAGGGATTTTCCATCGAATCTGAGGATGATGGACAGAGGATAATTGTATTACATTGTAGAACACTGTTTATTAAAAGCCCTCTAACTAATGCTCTAGAGAATGCATAAAATAGTATTACGGCTTTAGCCTCGTGCGCAGTTGCAGAGTTGCATTCCAACTTGCTCGCATTCTTCTGATGCATTGATAATTCGGCCTGTTAGGGTGCAGGCACATGTCAAGACCTGTGAGCTGATGGGTTACCAAATTCATTTCTCTTCCTACCTCAATCCATATAAGTCAGAAGTGCTTTTGTAAGATCCTGTGCCAGTAGATTGTGGAGTTCCACAGGGCATCTGTTTACTGGGTATCAATTCAGCTTGTTTCAGTGCCCCCTACTACAGGATATCATTATTGCAAATGGTGTTCAATCTGTAGTTTGCATGATGACACCAAGCTTCTACGGACTTTCCACCCTAGGGATCATGAAGCAGCCCATGAGGAGACTTGAATCAATGCATTGCAGACATCAGAACCCCTGGTATTAAAAATCCAACAAACGTATATAAATGACAAGCGAAGACAGACGTTGCACCTCACCAACGTTTACAGATCCATATAATCCAAAACTAGAAGTACAAAGTATCAATAAACTCCCGCCACAAGTCTCCAAGGAGTGCTGGTAGTCGACTTATCGACCAGGTTTTGTGTATGCAGTGTAAGATTTTTGTTTTTTTCGTACACCATGCGCTGTGTCTTAAATGCGCGCGATTTCATGAGATTTAGACTGCGCCTTAAGCGCGTTTGGTAGTAAGGCGCGATACTGCTGTGCAGCGCGTCGATTAAATTACTTGTACTTCCGGTTTACAGAGTATAGTAACTTTAGCCAACCATCACATTGGCATTCTGGAATTCGGGTCATTCATAAATCAGCTGAAAAACCACAAACCGAGTGTCACCTTACTAAGAATGATCAATCATGGCAACAACCTTAAGCAAGACTGCTTGGCACTCATTAAGGAAAATTGGCTAGTTTTGACAGCACCTTCATGAAAGATATGCCTTGGTTACATTAAGCTGGATTCCTGCAACTCCTTTTTCTATGGCGTCCTAGTTCAATGCAGCCGCGTGTTGTCTCTTCCTTGAAATATCCCACAGCTGTAAGTCAACGTTCATTGGCTTCCAAAACAGAGGACACTTAAGATTTTTCTTCTTCACCGCTAAGGGCCTCCACATGCTGTCACTGCTTGCCTAATCGCTGAGTCTCATCCGTTTTTAACCACGACTAAACCTAAGATTGTTTTTCTTGCTGTCAGCTGGATACACCAGCTAACTCATTAAAGGGATTAGCACAGGCTTGGAATTACATTTAGAATTACATGCAGGCTGTGCAATTTACGACTTCAAAAATTGACAATGCACATTGTGGAAAGTTACATGCACAAGTCTGAATGTAAACATTGGTGTTACTACTATCCTTTATTCATAGCAAACACTGGTACGTTTAGACTATTGATCAGTTGGGCCAAATTTTGTCATTCCAGCATGACTTTCTATGAAATGAATTAAAAAGCTAAAAAGACATATTTTTGGATCACAAGTTTAAATTTACAAGGCACATAATGTGCATGCAGGACACAAACGTTCATGTAACAGAAAAAAGTTACATGCACCTGTGCATGTGTGCACCATGTGCATGTGTGCACCCTCTGGGGAATTCGAAGCCTGAATTAGCATCGATAAAATGGCGAGAGAATAAAAAAATCTGTGTATTACGTGTATTTTTTTAAGTATAAAAAAACCACATCCTGCCAGCGGAGTTCAATGGCTAACGGTATAGACCCTGGTCTTGTAATCCAAAGGTTTGTGGGTTCTATTTAGTGCTGGGACGGTAAAGGTTTAAAACGGTAAGGGGCGCTACACGTTTAGGAAAATTCACTATAACGGTTTACACACGTCGGAATTCACCTCACAGCTCGCAGCAACCACCTCGTACTCCCCCCCCACTTTCCCTACCCCTAATTCAATGCCTCCTCCATCTCAACCCACCTCCTACTCTCCTACTCTCCTCCTCACACTTCTCTTCACACAACCCTCAACTTCCACCACACACCACCCATCATTGCTCTCTTCTCTCTCTCGTCTCTCTCTATCTCTCGTCCGTCCTCAGCATCCCCATCTCTCAATTTTTGCTAGACACGATGTCCCATCTCTCACACACCTCTTTATAAATACACCATAGCCTTTCACCTTCAAAGATCTTTCCCTTGCAACACTCCCCACATTCCCAAAACTTCACCCACCATACCTCACTCCATCTGTCCCGATCCCCCTTGCCTCCCCCATAACACCCACTAACCCTGGTCCCCCAGGTACGTGAACTCCTTCGCCACTTCCACTCTCGTCACCAACTTTTCCCTCGTCCTTGCCCATCCTTTCCCTCCACCACCCTTCTCTCATCTCCCACACATAAAATCTTCTTGGGCCAAACTTGGGGTGACTCTTTTCATCTTTGTGCATCTCCCATGTGATCCATTTCCGCCACCTTTCTCACATCCAACACTGAGAATTATGCTTTTTACCATTAATACCTCTTCCCACACATGGCACATGGTTCTACCCTTAATCACTACCACCGTCTCCAACCACCACTCGCCAACCCCACTCACACCAGCACTTTTTGTCTTCCCAAGGTTTTAACCTCAAACCTTTACTCTCAAAAGCCGCCTTCCTCCATTTTTTCAAACTTCTTCTCCCTCCCTCTTCCCCCCATTATCTTGCTCCATAATCCTATCTCCATTAAACCAGGCCCGTACGCAGGGTGGTGAATTTTGGTGAATTTTTTGATAAAAAAGGGTAAAACAATTAATTGAATTTTGACAAAAAGTCCCCCTTTTGTGATGAGGTTCAAAAGCCAAAAAGGACCATTTTTAGGGGTGTAGGTCCACTTCTAAGCAAATAAATCTATCTAAACCTAAAACCAAAAGGGCCCCTTTTCGAAAGTTCCGGACCCCCCAAAAATAAATCCTGCCTACGGCCCTGATTAAAACCAGTCAGCATACAGCAATCTCACTCATCAAACCTTTTGCACTCTCGTACATACACCTCACACAATTGCAAATCAATGGGCAAAAGTACAGAACCTTGATGCACACCCCCTTCACCTCAACTCCCTTCTCACAAATCAAACCCCACTCTAACTCTTGTCTTTGCTTCTTCATACAAACTCATCACACTCATTCTCTGGTATCCCTCGCTTCCTCATCGCCACTCATATCCCTTTCCTCAGTACTCTATCAAATGCTTCTCCAAGTCTACAAACACATAAATACAGCTTTTCTTTCCCTTACTCATCTTCAAGGGCCACAAATGGCATAAAAAATATTCAGACCTTATGCACAGACCCTTACTGAAAATCACTTCCCACAATTGAAAACAATTGGGTTTTTGTACAAATCCGTAAAAAACAGTAAAACAGCAAGGTGGTGGCAGTCGGTGGCCATTCCTCTGCCATGGAAAATCAATGTGTTGATCCCTAGCCAGAATTTTACAGTGTATCAGCATGTTTTGTGACACCCAAAAGCATCAGAACAGTTTCAGACATTGTACTTGCACAGGCTTGTATAAGATATTGATCTGACTAGTGAAAGAATGAATTAGCCAGATTAGCACTATCCAATAGCAATGGTCTGTAAGGCGATTACTGCACAGGCCCAATATCGCACCCCCCCCCCCCCCCAAATTCCACAAAGGGGCCAAAAGGTCCCACTTTTGTTTTGCTGATTTTTTGATAAAAAGGGTCCGAGAATTTAGTGCTTTTTACACAAAGGGAAAGTCACTTTTTGGGGATAAAATGTTCAAAAAGTCCAAAAAAGGGACCATTTTAAAGTATTAGGGGGGTTTAGGTCCACTTTTATAATTTTAAATACCAAAAACGTTCACTTTTCTCTTTTCGAAAAAAAATCCACTTTTTTGAAGTCCCCGCACCCCCCCAAAAAAAATAAATCCTGCGTACGGCCCTGTGATTTGCATGCTTTTCAAGTTTGATAAAATGCTGCATGACAGTAAATGTCAGCATCCTTTGGTTGAGAAGTGAAGCTAAAAGGAAAATTGTTAAGAAGGAAAATCTTTCCTTTTTTTCCCCTTTTTTATACAAAAAAAATATAAACACCCAAATTATTTTTTTTTTAATTTGTGTAAGTGATTGCAGTTAAGGGTCTATTGCATTAGGTCTAAATATTTTTTATGCCTTTAAACAATAATAATAAGAATATTTTTTTTATTTTTTTTATTTTTTTTATTTTTTTTATATGTCATTTTTTGTAGTTTGGTGTATTGGTATTTAAAAAAAACGATCAAATTAAATTATTTAAAAAAAAAAAAATATCATCTCAAAAATGGTCAAAATATTAGATAAACGTATGTGATGCTGAGCGACGACATGTTTGGTTGTTGGGGGAAATGTATTTGAAGAATTTTATTGCTTAGATTTGTATATTGGAACATTTTATATGGTGGCCATACATTATTTCTAACAAACCAAAACCATGCATGATGACAATTTTCATATACTTACTGCATTCTTACACACCTAATTTTTTTTTTTGTTATATTATTCGCATACATGTATAACATTCGAATATATTGTGCTCGTGCTGGTTCAGTTTTCCTTCAATATACACCCGCTTGTGTAGCGGCGGGTATAATTGGGTGCTCCTTGTGATTAAATTAAGGGTGTGCGATAATCGCATTGCGATAATATTGCGATATTTTTTTTGTCATTATCGTGATGCGATAATTTCGCCAGGTCCGACGATATGCTGACGATAATTCTGAGTAATTTATTTTTTGGCAAAATTTCTGGTCAGACTACATAGTAAAATCTATAATATATTCGCATTTATTACATGTGACTACTATACTACATGTTAATCGTACTTATTTTCATTTTTTTATGCCCATGATTCCAGGTCATCTTTCAATTTGAGGTAAGAAGGTTCACATTAGCACAAACTCTAGAGGGAGGTGTCATGCAGTATCAAGCTGATTAGCGCTGTACAGTACTAAATTGCTTCACTGTGTGGTTCAATGGAGAAAATCAATTAAATTGTTCTAAAAACTTTAAAACTAAATCTAAGAACTTCTAAGACAACAAGGGGGTAAGTTTGATTCAGAACTATTTTCCTATAGTGAACACCTGGTTTTAAGGGGTCAACAGGCACGTAAAGCCACAAAGAACATTTTGTGGCGAAATTACAACCTTCCCATATACAGTAAAGAATAGGAGGTCAATGAGTTCACATACAAAAGTGTTACATTGTACATGGAGTGCTTTCACAACTGCACACACAGATTTGGATATTTTGGCTGATAGTTTTGTCTGTAAAACCCAGCTAATACTTGGGCTACATGTTTGATTGACCCCTCATTTTAAAAGGAAAAGTAATTACTTTTCATTGAAAACACTTTCAGATTAAAAATAAGGACCGTATAAAACTATTGTGAACATTCTTATTTGAGGGTGAAGGGACGATTGATCCAACATTATTCGGCCAAATGTACCTGCGAATTATTAAATACGAGTCGGGCCCACAGCAATGAGATTGTACCAAGATTAAATTTATTTAACACTACAGATAAACTACATTGTGACATGTTCTGTGGACCATGCTGACCCGAATTCTATATGGCCGGTCCACGTGCACATAATCTAAGGTGCAGCCCACAGTACCCAGGTGCCGTCATAAAGGGAATTTCCATGGCAAAAAAACCGGGTACTCGACCGCTGGCGAAAGAAGAAAAAGGGAAGGTGGGGGTTGTAAGTTTAGCTTAGAAATTGAAGGGAAAAATAGTGAACGGGAAAAAGATGTGAGGAAAGAACATGTGTTCGATTAAAATAATCTTGATATAATTTATGCGGTATTAAAAATGGTTCACTAGTTGTCCACTAAAACTCCACTATTACGTGCATATCGATTCGCTTGCCCTTGCTGGTGTGTGAGGATATTGTTTTAAAATAATGAAGTGCAGAAGATCAGGCTAACTTATTGAATCTTCATAGTAATTCATAAATTTCAAATAATGACGATTCGCGCGTGCGTAATCATCACATTATACCATGAGGTTATTATTTATGTACCGGACTGCCGGTAAACATCTATTAGATTGTTACTTTGCACTTGGCAATGGATTATTTGTAATCGAATTTCACTATTTCAAAAAATACACCTGAGTAAGTGATTAAATGTCTCATTTAATCTATTCCAAGATCTACTTTTGTGGATGGCACTAGGATTGACATATAAAAAATACAGCGTTTACAAACGGCCTTCTCGGTTTGCTGATGTTGGAAATCCCCGGGAAATCCCCAAACAGCTGTCGGGAGATGGTAGGGGCAACGGCAATTAGGAATACGGATACCCCCAAAAATATAATTTTGCGCGTGCGCACTTTTTATATTCCCGGCATTGCAGCGTGATTGCAGACCGCCGTTTGAGAAGTGTGAGGGGGATACGTGAGCCGGGGAAAGCGAGCTGCGCAGCGGTAAGGTAAAACAAGTAGTAGTAGTTGCATTGCTTGTTGAGGTTTTGTTAAACAAAGTAAACAACAAAAAAATAAATGGTTGATCCAGGAAAATGCATGGGGGGGGGAAAGACGACGGGAGTATGAGAAGAAATGAATACATATAACGTACGGTGGGCAAAGAAATAGGCAAGAAACATTTTGCTCATGATTCATCACGTTTTTTATTCATCATTTCATGACACTGTTAATCTTCTGTGATCTCTACAAACCACAAAACATGTTGACATTGGACATCTCAGACTCCAGACATAAAGACACCCGGAGACACCAAAATCGGCATTCATTATGCTGTCTTTTCAAAACATTTTCACAATTTGTTAAAATATGGCGATTGGCATTTTCTCTACCGTCAAGTCTTGAATATAGTAATAGTTGATCGTCTGACTCGGGTGTTTGAGGCCCGAGAGCGTTTTTAAACAATCCCCCCAAATGACATAATGATCACGCCCCGTCACCTTTGACCAAATCTCATTGATTATATGCTCAGAAATTTGTCAAAAACTTACGATGTATTTTGGAAAATATGACCTATTCTGCGAGTATAACAAGAAGGTGATAGGTTAAGTATAAAGCGGTTTTAGACGGGGGTTTAGATCCAATGTGGAATGGGTTATATTGTCATATTGCGGTCATCTCGAAAAAAAATTGGAATTTTAAAGCCAAGATCATATCGTAATATCGCGATATTGCGATATTTTAGGCCGCAGATGGCGATACCAAAAAGGGCTGCGATGCCCATGCTTAGTGATTTACCCACTTGCGTAGTGGTGGCATATTGTGCTCATTGTGATTCTGTATCACTTCTTCTTATAACCCACTTGCGAAGCGGCGGGTATATTGTGCTCCTTGTGGTTCTTATCTCTATACCCACTTGCGTAGCAAGGTCGGGTTTATTGTGCTCCTTGTGATTCTTAATCTCTTATACACGCCACTTGCGTAGCAAGGCGTGTATTGTGTCTCCTTGTGATTCTTTTTTAATCTTCATCTTCATCAAAAACCACGGTTTGGAAGGGGCTAGCTCGAAACTATAAAGGCTCTTAGAGCACCCCAACGTGGCACAAAGATAGCCCATGGCCCCATATAGTGCATTTGGGCAACCTCAACCCCAGAGGCAAAGGGTCACGACCTACATAGGCCAATATGTGATAACCTATTATGGCATCTAGTTCCGTAACTACAATTGTGCTAAAGCCCCCACTTGGCACAAGGATAGCCCGTAAACCCCCTCTAGTGCCTCTGACCAATCTCGACCCCAGACGTCAAAGGTCACGAGCTACATTGGCCAATATGTGAAATCATCCATGACACAAAGTTGTAAGGGGCTAGTCCTAAAACTACAAAGGCCTAGAGCCCCCACTCTGCAAAACGATCGCCATGCCCCCCTCTAGGGCCTTTGGGGAACCTCGACCCACATTCACATAGGTTCAATAGGTGAAAAACAATATTTGGCATCTAGTCCATAACTACAAGTGTGCTAAAGCCCCGACTTAGTTCTTATACCCACTTGCGTAGCGGCGGGTATATTGTGCTCCTTTTGATTTCTCCTAAGCGTCAATCTTCTTCGTCATCAAACATACAAGTTGTAAGGGGCTAGCTAAAAAAACTACAACGGCCCTAGAGCCCCCATTTGGAACAATGATAGCCCCTGACCCCCCCTCTAGTGCCTCTGACAATATAGACCCCAGAGGTCAAAAGGTTCACTGCTACATAGGCCAAATGTGAAGCATCAAACCACAACGTATAAGGGGCTAGCTCAAACTAACAACGGCCCTAGCGCCCCACTTGGCACAAGATAGCCCAGCCTCCTCTAGTGCCTTCGTGCCCATCTTGACCCCCAGAGGTCAAAGCGTCATGGGCTAATAGGCAATATGTGTGAAAACATAATATGGAACATACCTCCATAACGGCCATGGCCCTAAAGCCTCACTTGGCACAATGACAGCCCATGATCCCTTGTAGTGCCTTGGCCAATTCGACCAGGGTTGGGTCAAAGGTATGCACTACACATGCCCCACAAACAGTGGTGTAAGCCGAGTTGAGTTGGCCAATACAGTGGTATCTAGTTCTTATACCCGCTTGGGTAGCGGCGGGGGTAATTTGATCCTTATGATTTTCCTAATCTTCTTCTTCGTCATCAAACATACAAGTTGTAAGGGGCTAGCTCCAAAACTACAAAGGCCCTAGAGCCCCTTTGGCACATGATAGGCAAATGACCCCCTCTCGCTAACTGTAGGAAATCTCGACCCCAGAGGGTTCAAAAGGTCACGAGCTGCAATAGGCCAATTATGTGAAACCCTATTATGGCATCTAGCTCGAACATACAATGTGCTAAAGCCCGAATTGGAAACAATGATAACCCCTGATTCCACTCTAGTGCCTTTGACCCATCTCGACCCCAGAGGTCAAAGGTAGGGCCAATATGTGAAAAACATAATTATGGCACCTACTCCGTAACTGCAAGGGCCCCTAAAGCCCCCAAATGGCACAATGATAGCCCATGATCCCTTGTAGTGCTATGGCCAATTTCTACCCCGAGGGCAAAGGTCATGCGCTACAAATGACCACTACAACAGCGGGGTAAGACGTATTCTGCGTGCACATATAGGGCCCTCTAGTTCTTCTTCTTTTCTACGACACTTACAATGAACACCCAGCACTCAAGAGAAACAGGGATGTGAGTGGCCATGTTTAAAAAACGCGGAAAAATCGGGAACTTTCCCGTTTACAGAGCATCCTAGTCCCAACTAAGAGTCAGTGAGGGTTTCCGAATTTGACAGACTGCGTGGCCATTTCGCTACCACTGAAACTATTAAGTTAATGGCATGTGACACAAACATTTCCCGAATTACATTTGCAAGAAAGCAAAAGGTGGAATAACCAATTACATCATAAGCTTGCTATCAGATGCTTTTAAACAGGATGAAAAAATTCAGCTTGCGATGCATGTGAAGAATCTTCCCTGCTGTTCGGTGCCGTCTTACCCGATCTTATGCGATGCATTTTGGTCCGATTTGTCCGAAATCTATCATATGGCATGTACATGGCCATAATAAATAGTCGTTGTGTCACTAACTTATAGAGTGTATTGATCCTTGAAAAAGACTGGGATGGTTTGGATCGAAATTCCGGTGTTTGGTTATGTAAATGCGTTTGATGTGCCTGGAGGATCTAGCAATGGTGAAATAACATCATGACTATAGGCACGGTTCAAAACAAACATTACACATCGCAATGAAGGGCTCTCCTTAGCTTTGTGATGGGAATGCTGGGGTGTTAAAAGTTCGCGAGAAAATTGCCTTTTCAACATAGTTTCATTCCCAGTAGTTTAAGTAATAAATGAAAAGGTGGAATAAGTGGAATATGGAATACAAATCTAATTTCCCGCTTTTTTTTTCCTTTTAAAAGGAACGCGAATGTAGATTAGGGATACAAAAAACCGCGACGCGGGACAAGAGAAAAAAGCGGGGAAGGAAAATCGCGGAAACGCGGAACTCACATCCCTGAGAACCATAGGAGCTTCAGGGGTGCCCAAACCTGGTAGGATGATAGTTTTGGGTATCTTGACACCACAGATCAAGGTCCGCATGCTCCATGGTACCTGCGGAATTTACCTGTGTTTGCTAAACAGAGATGTAGCGGTTCTAGTGTTTTATTGTATGGCTATTACAGTATTCCCAGAAACTTGTTGAATAGCCATTAAAGGGGGATGCATCAAGATGACCTTTGACCTTAAATTTCGTAAGCACCCCTGCCCCTCACCTATTGCTTAGTCGTGCCTAATGGCACATAGGCCTCCACATCCTCTTCATGGTCTGTCTGCCTTGGCATGTTTCCTCGACTTTCATTCCTTAAACCCTCCTCTTTTTCGTTCTTTCCAACATTCTTCTCCCAATTATTGTTGTGGCTTCTAACTTTCTCCTCCTATATTCTTCTTTGACTTATGGGCTAATTCTGTTTCTGGTTGTCAATTGGTTTGCGTTCCTTATTGAAATTAGTTGGGCAAAATATCCTTGTATGTATCCCAAAGTCCAACCCAAGTACTCACTCCCAGTAGTTTCCACAAAAATTATTCAGACAGTTACTAGTGAACAGAGTAAGAATGATAACACGATAGCATAATCATCATCACTACACTTATAAACGCCCCACCAAATAAGTGGACCAAAATAATATCAAACAAATATCCCAAACAAAGCTTAGCATAATAAAACGGATACATTGCTCTTGTAAGGCTCAAGAGTATCAGTGATATAGGTTTACCAAATGTAGTTGTTAAAGGACGGGAGGAGACTTTTAGGATACAATATTTCTCTCCAAATTGCACTGGATCGGTTAAGTAGACCACCTACCGAGACGGTTTCGAAGTTTATTGCACAATAAGTACAAAAGGAAAACTGCAAAACCCTTTGTTTTGAACTTGCTGATAATGATACCGTAATCGTCCCTATAGAAAACCATGCTTTGATTTCTGGTGCATGACCAGTGAGAAATTATCTAAATCACTATCTTACATAAAGACGGGTATTCGGCTTATTCACTTCAGGCATGATTAAAACTTGTATACTGGTTCCATTTCTCAAAAAGTGCTTTCTACAACATGACGAAGGCATATTTAGTAAAAGCAATTGGGTTAGTGTTTTTAGATGAAAAGTTGATGCAAATTCCAAATTTTCTGGTCCCCAGATGAATTTGAGAGGACCTGTTCCTAATCAGATTAAAGTAACATGGCCACCAGTTTAATGTTTGTTTGACATTAAACTCAAGATTTAAGGCTTAAGACTTCATTATTGTGTCTATACAAATGTTTTCAGGGTTAGGATACAATGTAGATCATAGTTATAGCATTATTGTCAACTTAACAGTTACTTTGCATAAAAAATTCAAAATGGGCTGCAGTTTTGAATTTTTGTACATAACTCAGATTCAAGGCTTGTGTATTATTCTCGTGTCTATAATATGTTTTCAGGGCAAGGAATTAAATAGATATAGATATGGTAATGCGCTATGAGTTGGGGTATACCAAATAGGGTGGTGTTCCTTTTCAAAATTATTTTTTATTGTATCATGAGAACCAAGTTAGGTTTCAGCTGCTGATTTATATGTTTCATTTTAAAGGAAATTATTAGCTTTGATTGTTTAGCAGATTAAATTTTGGCTATTTTACTTTTTGAGTTGTCGTACTTTTGAGTCGGCGAGGGTGGTGCCAACGGATGAAGGTGCCTACGGATGAGGCATGTGTTAAAAGTCTAGGGATTTTGATATTCTGGGCTGTGCATTTTTCTGGTTTTATATTTTGTAACCCTTGCCATGTATTAAGATTAAATAAACAATCTCATTTGTTTGTTTTATTTATGTGGCATTCCTTTTGATATACAACAGGTTAGCTATGTGCAATTGAAGTAACAAATAGACTGCCACAAATTTGTAATTTTACATTCAAAATTTCACTTTTCCACCTTATATGACACTTGGGCACCCTGTGAGCACATACAAAGTTGATATTGCTCTTTACTTTTTTAGCTTTACAAAATATATAGTTTATACTAGCTCAAAACAAAATTGATGATTTGGTAGTTACAAGCATGTAACACACTTTGCTCCCAACTCATGGTGCATGACCTTATAGCATTAGGTCATGTTGACAGTTAATTTGCATAAAAATAAAAATGGCCGCCCTTTTAAATTTATGCAAATTAATTGTCAATATATGGCATAATACCTTAACTGATGGTCTAGTTGTGTTCTCTGATCCGGAAAACATATGTATAGACACAAGAATGAAGTCTTTACAAGCCTTAAATCTTGAGTTATGTACAAAAAATGTTAAAATGGCGGCCATTTTGAATTTATGCAAATTAGGCACACTTCCCCTAAAAATTAGCTTTGGGGACCGGAAGATTTGGAATCAGCATAAATTTCCATATAGAAACACTGTTTCAATTGCTTTTACTCAAAAATGCCTTCGACTAGTTGCTTTTTGAAAAATGGAACCAGTCTATTGGTAAGTATTTCAAATATGCAAAAAACCAGGGTTCGAAAAAAATTGGGGGTGCTTCTTTCTCGAAGTGTCCTTGTGTCTCTCTAAGTCTTTGTGTCACTAACCCTAGAAATGTTTCCACGATAAACCTGTTTTTTGTTGGCCTCAGTTGGCTCATTGTCTTTATTTTTTTAGAAACTGGCAGAGGACAAAAGGCTTGCAAAATATTTTAACCACAGGGGTCTGATTGAGTTTTGTGGAAAAATCCTGAACTTGGTCAAAAAATCCTGAAAACAGCGTAAAATCGACCTAAAATGCTTTAAATCGAGCTGAAATTAAATAAAGTTGTGGAAATTTTGAAAATAAAAAATCCTGAAATCAGGAAAAATCCTCAAGAATCACACCCCTGAAACCAAGTTCCATTTCATAGCAACATTTGCCAAAATATAGTTAGCTTGTTGTTTCCATCAATTACTTACCTGTCCAAAAGAAGGGAAAATTTCCAATTCTGGCTGCCATATTTCAGCAATAGATTTCTCCATCATTTTCAAAGTGTCCCCAAGTAAGAGCTGCAGTTTTCTTGCCTGAGATCTATAGTTGTGGATAACCAAAGCTTCCAGCAATTTACCAACATCACCTGCAACAAAACACATGATGATGACAGTATGATATTAAAAATACCCTGAATAACAAATATTTAGGTTGGGAGGCCATAGAGGTCGTCAAATCAAAATATGGCTGCTGTCATATCAGACGGCAAATTGGTTCAATTCTCGCAACTATTTTGGTCTTTTGTAAGAAAAATCACCAAAGACACATTACAGTCATTAGTACATGGCTAGTTACATCAAACAAGATAAAATCCACTTCAGAACAGTTCCAAAATCAGATGTCATGGAGTTTGTATGTGTTTCTGTAAGTAGCAATTAGGCCAACACATTTCGTCGACTCGGGCAAGATTTGGGCCCACCCCAAATTTCAAGGTATTTTCAGCTTAAAAAGGGTAGGACTATACTTGGGTTAGTACAGATCATCGCTCGCTAAGAGGGGAGTACGGATGAATGCTCGCTCAGAGGGCACAGCATGATACAAGCATATACGCGTTCAAAAAACTTTCCAGCGATTATAGTATATTGAGTTAATTAAAGGTCCATGGCCCGATCGCTAACAGTCTCGTCCCCAGGGACTCCACATTTTACCGGAAGTGGTCAAAATTTTGGTATCAGAAGAAAGCTACTATTTTTCTCATTTACCCTGTGAAATCTTAGGGCTAAAGGATCTTTGGTTTGGATGTTATGAGCGAAAATGTGCCCCTTTTTGGTCGACCAATATTAATTTTACATAGTACTCTATGGGGATTGCAAAATCACGTTTTTAGCTCTCATATCAAAACGGGTTGAAATATTGGCACGAAAATTTACAGATGGGGTTTTGGGGTAAAGGCCATTCTATCAAGATGAAAAACTTATAGACTTAAATCGGGCCATCCCCCTTTAAAAAAACATACATTACCATTATACTCAAGATACAAAAGGTTTGAAAGTGTTAAATAAATGTGCAGAATCATCAAACGGAGGGAAATTTTAAAGGGATTTACCCAATTTTTGTTAAATAATAAATAATAAACAAGGATTTGATCAGGAAAGGTGATGTAAAGATCACCCCACCTGATTGGTATAGCGCCACACGGAGGTGCCTCTAGGCGCTTCACAATTGACTAACTTAAGCTTACTTAATTAACTTAATCATAACAATAAAAACTTAAGCATACAATTTTGTACAATAAGCATAATTTTGTGTATAATTATAGATTATTAAAAGTCAACAAACAACAGAATGAATAAAATTTTAGACAGTTCAAAACATGTTGCCAAAAGACCAGACAGGCATGAATATTGCACGACTTAATATACTGCACCTAATACAATAGGTTTCATCCTGAGCGAGAAGATAGAAGAGCAAAGAAACAATGGACAGATCCGTGACAGATGCAAACAATTAACACATTGATAAAATGAAAGTTTAAAAATTAAAAAAAAAAAAAAAAAAAAAAAAAAAAAAAAAAAAAAATAATAAAATTACAATAAATTTAAGGCATGAAAATTGCACGATTAATATACTGCCACCTATACAATAATTTTTTTCATCCTGAGCGAGAATATGGAAAGAGCAAAAGAAAAGATGAAAAAAAAACATGGCAATAATAAGCATAATGCAAGGTTCATAATCCCATAC
Organism: Ophioderma brevispina; assembly: GCA_023653785.1. Lineage (NCBI taxonomy): Eukaryota > Metazoa > Echinodermata > Ophiuroidea > Amphilepidida > Ophiodermatidae > Ophioderma > Ophioderma brevispina. Next base: position 15,131 of record JAMKCH010016638.1, on the reverse strand, counting down.
AACAATTAATATAAAGTTCTCAGGGCAAGTATTTAAACAGGCAAAATAGAGAGTTTTAAAACAAGCAAAACTAATTTAAAAAGCACAGGGAACGCACAACTGTGCGTGTAAACCAAGAAATAAATGCTTAAAAAAATGGCATTCCCCGTTATTGTTCATAATAAAACGTCACAAGGTACGATAAAGGTTCAATACAATGCAATTAGTACAAGTAAACAATGAAAGCGAGTTCAAAACAGCAGCATGTGTAAACACCTGGAGGGAAGAGGTTCTAGTAGGCCAGTTAAACTGACCAGTGCACAGAGCTAGACCACGGCACCTATGCACAGTACACAGGGCACTGTGACCCAAGCGTATCGCTGCCCTGTCGTTTTGAAAATTGCGGTTGGGGTGGTTATTACACTTGTACATTGAAAAACCCCAAGGCCGTTTAAGTTGCAGTGGGGGAACCCACTGCCACTCATCCCTTTTCATAGAAGAGGCTACCGTTCAGAAATTAAGGACTTGCATGCTAATTATCTTGATTGTCATGGATTTTGGCCAATTTTTTTTCAAAGGTCATATATGATCCAAATCTAGGACATATACTGATCACAAAAAGTCCCAAGCATTTTCATTTTTGGGAACATTTAAAGCAGTCAAACAAGACTGGACAAGTTGCACATTTTCAGGCCTAAGTACCTAATTAGTTTCTAAAAGTGTTAAAAATGGACTATTTTATTAGCTCAAATATAGTTTCTTTTTTGGACACTTTTTAAAACCAATTCTCTACAACCACGTTACTTGGAAAAGTCCTTAAAGTCCCTGGTTATCACAATTTTAAAATTACTAGCAAAAAAAATGTTGAAATATGGTCAATTTTGATGTAGCAGAGACTTGAAAGGTCAAAAGCATGGAAAGTTTTTGTTTTAAAAAAAATAAAAAAAATAAAAAAAATTAGCATTAATTTTGCATGGATTTGGTAAAAAATGGCCTTTTTGTAGTGGAAAATCATGTTTCGGACATTACTAAGTTGTTCCAAAAATGGGACTTTAATTTTGAAAAATTAAAGTATTCATGCATGAGTTAACTTTTCTGTAAAAAGTATTACAGTATTGAAAAAATGAAGTGCAAGATGTTTTAGATGTCTAATTAAAGGAATAGAGCATTCAAATCACTACGTTGGGCGTATTTCTTTAAGTTGTCCGTTTGTCCAAAAAAGACCAAGCTTTGCGATATTTTTTTGTCATAACTCATGAACCCCTGACAGATTTTCAAAATTCAATGTTTTTAAAGCATTCAATGAGTTCTTCAACATGAGTTAAACAAGAATGCCTCTCAAAATCAAATTGAAATTTTGGTGTGACAGCCCTATTACTAGACAGTCATCACCCTCAGCCATATCCTCAGCATCAGGCTCTTGAAGATGGTATTCACAAAGGGTTAAAACAACAGGCAAGTGAAATAAAACATTAACAATAACTGATAATGATACAAAAGGAAATTATTGTCGTGGCAAAATGTTGAGTAAAAAGAATGGTTTTTAGACGCGACTTGAACGTAGCCAAAGTAGGCGCACGGCAAATTTTATTAGGGAGGACTGTTCCCTAGGCTAGCGGCGTCTACGGCACTAAGACTGTCACCATAAGTTACCATCAATGATCTGGTACTACTAGACGAGACTTCGAAGATGATCTTAAACATCTTCCGGGTGCATACTCTTGGATCAGATTAGAGATGAATTCAGGTGCTGTCCCGTGAAGTGCTTTGTAAGTCAATAACATGATCTTGTATGCAATTCTTTGCCGAACAGGGAGCCAATGTAGTTTTTTAAGCGCAGGTGTTATATGCTGGTGCCGCGGAATTCTAAGAACAAGACGTGCCGCTGTATTTTGCACTCTTTGAACTTTGATGATCTCTTGTTCTGGCAAACCAAACAGAATCGAGTTGCAAGAATCTAGCTTAGATGTGACAAAAGCATGGACTAGCTTCAAGGTGACATCCTGTGGGAGATAGTGGCGTATCTGACCAATTTTTCTGATGCCAAACATGGCACCCTTGCAAAGATTGTTGACGTGGGATTTCATGTCAAGATTGGAGTCCATAGTAACACCAAGGTTTCGGGCTTGATTCGAAGGGTAAATTACAGTATCACCGATCTTTATGGAAGGTGACCACGACGTCTTGATGAACTTGGAAGTGATGTATACAAGCTCAGTCTTGTTGTTATTTAATACCAGCTTATTCAGATGACACCAAGCACGAATGTCAGCTATGCATGCCTCGATCTTCTTGATTTGACCTTGATATGACATGCATATTGTAGTAATATTTAGGGATTGACCCATAAAAAGATTTTTTTTGATGATTGTGCTGTCCTGTTTTAAGCTAAAGTTTGTGGAAAATCAGTTTAAAAGAAGCATTACCTGATTATTAGAGTTGACCAACTTGTGAATGGGAAATATGAATGGGAAATATAAATATGCAGGTTAGTTTGAAGGGTCATTTTGTGATTTACAGCCTTTGTATTACATGTGTGTCTATATTGCTTATACATGAGAGCATGTGTGGTTCAGTGGAAAAGCACGTGTTTTTACAAATTTTAGGCCATTAACTGGCCCGGGAACCTTGTGAAAACCTGTTTTATGTCCTTTAGAATGCCCCCTAGGTTCATTTTTAGTCATTTTTGGTCTGGTTTTCTTGGTACGTTAACACAATCCCCACAGCGGGATTTGGGTCCCCGCCTATTGTGAGAGCATGTGTGGTACAGTGGAAAAGCACAGGACTCATGATCATTAGACCGTTAACTCATGAGTTCGAGCCCCAATGTGTTTGTATCCCTGGGAAAGATAATTAAATTCAATTGCCTCATTGACCCAAGGGAAATCTGGGGAGCTGTTATGGGGAATGTTACAATCTAAGGCATGTCTTTGAGCAGCCACCTAGATGAAGCGAAATGATTGTGACGATTTCTTGAAGGCGGCGTAATAAATGTCAACAGCGCTTTGAGCCTGTTTAGAAATTGCCATTTATTTTATTTTGTCCATAACAGGGCAGAGGTTATAGCATGATTTATGAGAAAATGTTGCTCATGAAGATGATGTGTGTAAGGCTGTTAAAACCCTATTTTCAGGCTTTCAGCATCATTGCTACCTAAAGACCCAATTTTTTTCATTGTCACCCAAAGACCCCCTTGTTTGGATCATGTTGACAGATTTCACTGAAAGAAGCCATTTTTTTTGGAAAACATAGCAAAATTGTCACATGCCTATTTATAGGCAATTTAGCTGGCTCACCCAAAAGACCCTATTTTTTCATTGCCTCTGCCACCAAATGCCATTCCCCTGGGTTTAAAAGCACCAGCCTGCAGGCTGCTCACCCGTACTCTTTCATTTGAGGATTCCCGTGCAAATTGGAATCTGAACTTTGGGGTATATAGTTTTTCCCACCTTAAAAATGTTGTTACTGAAGATAATGGAAAATTAATATGCTAGTATCACAAATCCAAGCTTACTTAAAGGTCCATTGGCCCGATCGCTAATTAGCCTCGTCCCAGGAAGCCCAGATTTTACCGGAAGTGGTCAACATTTTGGTTATCAAAGGAAAGCTACTATTTTTCATCATTTACCCTGTGAAATTTAGGTCCACAAGGATGTGGTTGGAAGGTTATGAGCGAAAATGTACGCACGTCGGAGATAAGATTCTGCGAAATCATGCTTCGGACCATGACCAGCTTAGTATCTCATAAGGCAGCTATTCAATATTTTTCTACTTCAATGTTTATTATGATTCCCAATCTCCAACTCTAAAATACAAATAAATCATTAAACTAAATTTTGTTCCTGGAGTGGGATTCGAACCATGACCTTTAGATAACAAGACGAGCGCCAACAGACACACGCACGCAATCCGAGCCGGCAGGATGCCGTTCTTTTGTAATATACTTCAAATAAACAATTAACGGGAAAAAGCGCACACATAATAATGAATAGCGCCCCTATGAGACGACTTGAAAATATAGCTCTGGGCATCGATTTGGGCCAAAATCTCCAAGAATCAAAATGTAACACCATTTGGTCGACCAATATTGATTTAATAGTACTCTATGGGGCCTTACAAAATCACGCTTTTTTTAGATCTAAAGGGAAAAAGGATTGTTCAAATATCGGCTGCGAAACTTTACAGATTGGGGTTTTGGGGTGAAGGCCAATATTCTATCAAGATAAAACTTCATCATTAAATCGGGCCATCCCCCTTTAAATGCTAATTATGCAGATGTGACGGTAACTTGCATTTGAATTTAAAATCACTGTGCTTCAAAGCATATCGAGGCCATAAGGCTTTTAAATTGTAGCTTGTGATCATACAGAGCAGTCTTAGCTTTCACTTGCAAGCTCTTTTGCATGTGTCCATATTATTGCATGCTGCGAATATGATATTGGGAGCTGATACTTATCTTGGACAAGCTCATTATGGGAGCTCATGCATGCTTGGAATGTGAGCTTGTACGTGTTTGTCCTGTTCCAAATTTCTGAGTTTGAACTTGCGAAGCTGATCACAGAGCTAAGCTCACAAAGGCAAGCATACGCAAGCACATACGAGCTCTTTAGTATGTGAGCTGGTACTAGAAACTTAGGCATGCTCAAATTGGGAGCTCATAAGTGCTTGTCCTGTTTCAAATACGAGCATATGCTAGCTTATAAAGTGATCGTAATAAGTTCACATTGTGCTTGCAACAAACTTGTTACGTGCTTGCAACAAGCTTGGAATGAGCTTGCAACTCACTCACAAAAATGTGCACCATTTCCATGAGAGTTTTTATATGTATTTGGGATGCACCACCTTTTGGTTGAGTGTCACTGCTGTAAAAGTGTGTGACCAAATAAATAAAATTTTACTATACTAGTACTTTGTTCATCACCTAATACTAGGCAAAAATTATTTGGCTTTTGTTTATCTGTGCGTAAAATTCCATTTTACATGCGTGCCTCTTGCCACAAGTGTGTGTCATAAGTATCATTTTTATCTTATATTCTATACGTATGGGTATTCCAAATATCTGTTGCCATTGCCAACATGTCCCTATCTATTGTCTGTCTGCGTCATTCACTTAATTGTCCTTTGTGTTCTGTTTGTTTTGTGTCCCTTTTGAGACCATGTCGTGATTTTACCAACCAGGCTGTTAAAGGCCGACTCAGAGATTTCCCAAGGAGGACGCCCTCAATTTTCAAACAAATTGACTTTTTTGCATTTACACAATGCTTGTCCATATACTAATCACTGTGTGAAATAGCTAAGCTCAGATCAAAGTCTTTTATATAGAAAATCACAACTTTGTTATAAATTTCCGGATCCGTAATTTTTGTTATACACAGTATCCTATGGCACTGTCTACTACACATAAATGTTTACTGCATGGAAATGAAAAATCCGATTCATCTCAAACTTTGGAATTGTGTATTTTAGTTGACTATCTTTAGTTCTAGTTGACTATTTTTAATAATTAAACAAATAATTATATTTCAAAAATCTCTGAGTCAGCCTTTAATTCTGGTCTTCCATCGTTTGTATGAATTTCTACACCTTGGGCAGGATTGCCTTTTGAAATCTGGGTTTGAAATGTTTTTTTGAAACACGACAGGGCCTCAATTATATTTTACTCCTTCATATTATATATAGTCTTCTAAGTTAAGTACCTATATTTCAGGGCTTACACCACATTTTATTAGCTTTACTCTATAGCAGGCATCCTACCATCTGAAATATTTGTTTTCCTCTTTGTAAATAATGATTTGATGGTGTAAATAAATGAACCTTGGATCGTGCACTGTGTCTGCTGCAGTAAGTGTGTTGCATGCAGTTGTGCCCGGACGATTCTATATCAATTCGCATTTGCACCCCCCTCCCCCCCCCACAAATTCTACTAAAGGGGAAAAACAATTCTACTTAAGGGGGCAAAATTTTCCACTTTTTGCTGAATTTTCTGATAAAAAGGTCCAAAATTGAGTCCACCTTTCGATGATGAAATCTTCAAAAAGTACAAAAAGGACCATTTTAGGGCCGTTAGGTCCACTTTTACCAAAAAAGGTCCACTTTTTCGAAGTCCTGCACACCCCAAAAATAAATCCTGCAAACGGCCTGGTATAACACAAGACCCCAAACGACCTTGATCAAGTATAGCGAATATAAAGGGGCAGACACCTGACAATTTCTTTAATGCCCCATTTAAACCAATTATCAATAGCAATAAACAATCAATCAAACACGGGCACCTGAAGCTAGGTGCAAGGGTGCTGGCAGCTGAAGCTGGTCAGTTGGCATACCCTGGATCAGGGTATTGATAGGGGATTGGGGACCTTTGCCGTGGTTGGATAATGTGCTGTTTGTGTTTGAACAGAAAAGCCCGAAATTTGAGAGAATACACAGGTGGGCAACATTGTGCAAATATGCCAACTCGGGTATCACTATAACATTGCCAGCTTAAGGTGCGTGTTTCGATCGTTTTTGGGAACCCCCTGATTTACCCGGAAGTAGTATCGATTTTGATATCAGATGAAAGGCCGATTTTTCTCATTGTCGTCCTGAAATTTGAGCCCCTCAAATGATTTCATGCCAAGATTAAATAAAAACTGCCACCGAATAGTGGTTAACCATCAATATTAGCACAGTATGAATAGGGTTTTGCACTGCCACGCACTATGCTTCTACCATCAAACACCGCGCCAAGTGTGTTTCCACGGTACTGGATGGGTCGTAGGTGCAAGTGAGCGTATATCAAGTAGAGAAACACAATATGACAAAATCGGAACAAGCACCTGTAAGGCAACTCGCCGCTCGGCCATTTGCATATAATATTAATAATTGAAAATAGTCAACTAGAACTAAAGAAATTACCTAACTGCTCAATTCAAGGTTGGAGACAATTTTTTTTTTGATGTAGTAAACACACATGTGTCAATAAGAGTATAATTAAAGTATTCTTACGCATCTGATATGACACTATTGTGATGATATAACGACTAAGCCAGACCAGGATCAATCACAATTTCCAGATTGTGACTATCGCCACACCCAACCTTTTGGTGCATCCTTTCTCTTTTCTACGAGTGAGACTCCCACCTTTGCGTTATTCCAAGTTTAAACCATTTTCTATTCTTGGTGTTGTCACCTTGAACCCCACACCAGTTTTCTACGCCCCTGTTGCTTTAGCGTTATAGATGTAAGGAACAAAGAGCAGCCACACCATGCATTGCAATCTGGTACAAAGTATACGAGTGTGTTCCCAAAGAAGTTGTGCAAGCAGATTACGTGGAGGAATGCAGATATACCCTCCCAACCACCCCACCCCGCCAACACCCCAAAATGCCCCGTAACACCCCACCCCTCCACAACACCCCCTAATATCAACATCCCGTCCCCAACACCCCGCAAACCACCCCGCAAACCCCAAGTAGTACTGGCACCTGCCTTCTAGAGCCACCCTCATTGTTTTGTCAAAACGAAGGTTTTAGCATGTTTGTTATTGCATTACATGGCGTTAACACTACCTGAAACTAATTAAGCCTGCAAATGTTTATGTGTGTGTTTACTAATGAAACACTCAAAAACCACTCCAGAGAGGTTTCATTAGGTTTGCACAACTGAAACGCAGGAAATACACATCGGAGTTGTGCAAAAATTTTCCTAAACCCATCAGACTAGTCCATGGCCTTCTTGTTCATGTTAAAAATTCCAGATCACCGAATTGTTACACAGTATCCTATGGCACGTATACTATACATAAATGGTGTAGTGCACAAAACAAAAAAATCCGATTTCATCTCACACTTGGAATTGAGCATTTTAGGTTCTATATTTAGTTCTGGTTTACTTATATTCAACAAAAAATATATTTATTTCCAAATCTCTGAGTCAGCCTTTAAACTACACAAGACCAATCCCCTTAAAGGGGGATGGCCCAATTTGAGTCTATAAATTTTTCATCTTGATAGAATGGCCTTCACCCCAAAACCCCATCTGTAATATTTCGCGCCGATATTTCAACCCGTTTTGAAGTGAGAGCTAAAAACGTGATTTTGTAATCCCCATAGAGTACTTTGTAAAATTAATATTGGTCGACCAAAATAGGGCATATTTTTGTTCATAACATCCAAACCAAACATCCTTTAGCCCTAAAATTCCACAGGTAAATGAGAAAAATAGTCGCTTTCTTCTGATACTAACATTTTGATAACTTCCGGAAAAATCAGGGGTCCCTGTGGACAAGGCTATTAGCGATCGGACCATGGACCTTTAATTCTGGACAGACAGTGTTAATATTGTTATCACAGAAATTCCTGGTTTTCTCATGGACATACAGAGGGGCATACGAGTGGACATACAGACAGAGCCCATTTATAGTCCCCTTCTGAACCTGGGGACAACATAGGCTAAAGATGACCAACTATACTTGCCGTCACAATTCCTTTTCTGAAATAAGCGTCTACATACGCGTGCGAGATTTGCTACATGTAACGCGCATCTCTGTATTTCCTTTATGCGTTGTCATGGTTCTGTCTGGCGGGAATGCTGGCATAGTCTTGACGCAGAGAAAAGGAATTATGATGGAGTATAACTTGACTTGAAACTAGAACCCTCCTTGATGGCTATTTTTACATTCCATACTGGTCCCAAACTATCAAGTTCTGCTATTTTAAAGGAATTTTTTATTTTGCTGGAATCTGGACCAGTCTATTAAGTACTCTGGCCAGAAAAATTAACTCCAATAGAATCTTTATGTAATATGTGAATGGGTCATTTATTTGATCAAACATTTTTTTTTTCTTACTACTGCCACCATGGCATGGCATTGGGTCAGTAAGGCATCTTTAATACAATAAATATAACAATGGGACTGTACTTCCAACATTATTTAGTTAACTACATGAATCAGTCCATCTGCTTGAGGAAACTGTGCGTGTATGGATTCGGTTTTGTACAATTTGCTTACTATAGGTTGACAATATAAATTAATCATTAATGGTAATTTTGGCCAACCATTCTGGTATGGTTAGTCTGGGGTTAGTCACCTAAGCTGCAATTTGTTTACAATAGCACATCACAGGAAGAGACTTTGTCCTAGACCAACCTATAGAAATGTGTAGACTTTTTACCCATTGGAGCACACCTGCACCTTTTTAGAGCAAGTACCCCTAGCGAGAATATGTACTTGATGTTTGAAATGAAACTATGTCAACAGTGAGCAGTATAATACAGCCCTGTGTCAACAGAGGGCAGCACAACACTACCAATCAAAGTCATTACAGATGGTGGCCAAGCCTCATTCAATGTAACAACTCGCCCATATGTATCCAAATTCTGCTGATGCCATAACCGGGCAGTGGCGGACAAGAAATTTTAAATTTAGACGTCACCGTTGCATTGTTGCTTCAACACGTAAAAGCAAAATTTTAACAAAATTTCTGAATTTGTTATTTGTTAAAAAATAGTTTCTTATTCCAAAACTGTTGGAACTGAAGAATTAACTTTTAAATATTTATATATGAACAGTTACTTTTAAATAATGAATAATGGAAAAGGTCAAGGTCATATATGGGCCAAGATAACACCTGACTGACCCACATCAAAGCAACTAAATCGGTTTGCAGTTTGTAGTCAATATTGGTGTAAATTGATTGAACAATGGAATATGCTGTTTTAGTGATAATCTAACTCTTTTATGTAATTGGCTAATGCCTGAGATTGCAGTGAATGCAGCAAAAAAATGCGGGTGTTAATTCAAAGCGCTGGCATATCCACACGCGCGTATAAAGGCGGTGCAAAAATGCACACGCAAAATATCTGTCTGACGACTGGCAATCACCGGACTTCGCAGATAATGGAGTCGTATCTTAGCCACGCCAGTTTTGTAATGTGTGTAATGCCACAATCATTATCAATTTTAATCCTTATTTAAAGATTCATCATAATTTGGTACCGACCCTCCGGTAGTATAGTTTTAAATCCGGTGTTGACCCGTAAACGGGGTTGGCTTGATTTACCATCACACTTGTAGCAATCTTACCTTACTCCCCCCCCTACAGTACCCCCCATCCTTCAACCTTCGCCAATTCACTACATCCTCCATCCTCACAACAACCTTCTACCTCTCCTCCCTCCTTCTCCTGTCCCTGCTTGGGTTATCCCCTCCTCCTCAAATCGCCCACCTCAAACTCAAAAGGCCTTTTTAAAACATGCTTGTTCATCTTCTATCAGCATGTGCCCTCCCAATGTTACCCATCACCGTCCCACCGCGGGTTCCACCGCCTCTTCCAAACAAAATGCCACATGTCCTCCCATAGCATCGGATAGAGAGACCTTTGGACACCCCCACATAGCTCTCATCATGGTCTCTCTGTCCTCTTCAAAATCCCATCTCATTCTTGCCTAGACCCCCATTGTCTTCACTACCATATCAGCATCACAATCTCACACAACTCTTATACACCAGTTCTTTCCATCTTCAAAGGAAAATTCTTCCCATTAACAAACTATCCACATTCCTAAACACTTCCCCACCCATACCCCTTACCTTCACGCTGTCACATGACACGCATTCCACACCCCAACCCTGCTCCCCCAGGTAGTGAATCCTTCACTGATTCCACCGCATCTGGGAAAATTTGATACCAAAAATAATCCTTACTATTTCCCCCAAAGTTTCTCAAGATGATAGATCATTGAAGCAATCAAAGTTCAATTCAAGCACAGACCCATTTATAATGTGGATTTGCATATTTGAAGAGAGAGTTGTAGTTAATAAGAACAAAGGATTATTTTGGTAACAAATTCTCCCAATGGCCAAAGTTTGAGTTATTTGGCCCCCACAAGTTTGGGCCAATTGGCCCAAGCTTTGAGTCTTTCTGGTGCCCACCAACAATAGCTAGTATTTTCATCTTTACCTTTGTATTTACGAACATCATATGGGAAGTTTGTTTATTTGATACCAAGTGAATGAAGAAAGAGAAATTCTTACTAAAACTAGTTCTGTTTGTGTTTTAGGGATTAATTATCAGTATGGGGCCCTGCTAATATTGTGGGCCACCAACACATTGATTCCATAATGTTGCTGTCTGTCTGGATGATGTGGTGTTTTTGTGTGTGGAGAGATGACAGAAGTAAGTATGCTTTAATCAACCAACAAATAAAAACCGTAACTTCTCTCTAACAAGAAAGCAATGACCAATTTACATTATAATAGGTTATTAAAAGGGAGTTTCTGTAACCTAGCCCATCTGATGCACTATTTTCGGACACACTCTGAATGTGGAAACCTTCGCGGAAAAAGGCAAAGGGCTTATCCGTTAAAGTTTCCAAATTCATAAGTGTGTCAGAAAAAAGCGTATGTCAGATAGATCAGGTTTTTTTTTTTTTTTTTTCCAAAGGGGTTACGGAAACTCCCTTTTAAAATCGTGTATCCTCTCCTTTTGGTACAACTTGAATAACCAATATTTCTATACATCCATATTTACTAAAAGATGACAAATGCAATATTGGACTCCAATATTTGTGTGTCAATATCGGACAGTAGTCGTCATTTAAACAAATTTATGAACGCCTTTCATTTGTCGCATTGAACGCTGTGTATGTTTGTAATTAATACCACTATATGTAGCGAGGACTGAAGGTAGAATGAGACTAATAAATTTGGGATCCATTGCTCCCAGAGCAGATGATCCACAGTCAAAATTCATAATGTCAACGTGCATATCAAGCACATTTTGAAAGGATGAACGAAGAAACAGTTTCAAGCATATATAAATTACACAAGAACAGTTTCAAGCAACTAATAAATAATAAGCATAGCACAAACACCCTGAGAAGTACTGACACTAGTGTTGCAGTTCAAGCAGTATTGTCATCGAAAAGGTTCCTACGGACTTTGAAAAACAAAAACTTCTGAAAAAACAGTAGTTGGCCGATGCTCTGACGGAAAAGAATTTAGTGTGTTATGCACACACTCTACGAATTCGTCAACATTAACAGAAATATAAACCACCATGGTCAAGGGGGCCGATTTATAAAATGTTGGCGAAAACTCAATTCATTCCTACTGAAGAATATTACATTGAAGTTCGATGAGAGGATGGTCATTTGTGGTGTTAGGCCAAGAAATGAAAGATTTTGTGTCCACTGCCCGATGCTCCAAAAACTACCCCACTGAAAAATTTCTTATTTTTAAAAATTTCATTATTTTTTCAAAAGTAATTATTTGCATTAAAAAATTCTCTCATCAAAAAATTCATTTAACAGCGCAAAGGGGTACAAAATATGGCATTACAATACAGTACATGCATATAGACCCTTGAATATGACAAATTCTTCAATTTTAAGCACTATCAGTGATTTGCTAAATCAGGAAATATCAAAAAAATCATGAAAAATAATTACGCATGCTGCTAACAAGTCTAAGTATCCTAACATACCCCTGCAAATGATAGGATCGGAAGCAAGCCTAATAAGGACAAAAATCGGAAAGTTTTTGTCATAATGTCCGTACGGACACTACTGCAACACATAATTGAATGGGATTCATATCTTTGAACACTGCGTTTTCTTCATTTTCTGCCAATTCTTCAGTTGGAAAAAGGTTAAAACTTAAGAGATTTCTACAGACTTATCCTTACATTTTAAGCTATCTGCAAATTTCAAATATTTTTACTCTTTCGGATTAAATACTGATAGTGTCTTTAATTGATGGTCCTTCAGCTCTTGTTTCTGGAAATCCATAGTCACGAGTCAACCGGTGAAAATACATATAATGAAAAAATAATCGGTCCTCAGACTGCATGTGTCGGCTTCTGTCACGGTTGTAAATGATAGGCCTCGTAGCTCATTTGACCTTGGCATGTGACCTTGAGATTTCGACATCATCAACAAATTGAGGGATCCAATGTTGCACCTATACTCAAGTTTGGTTTCAATGAGGTCAATGTTTGTTACATTTTCAGCCTTATCTTACAAGGTGTTCTCAAAATGCTTTTGACCTTGGCATGGACCTCCTTTGACCTCATCAACAAATGAGGGATCAAATGTTGCACCTATGACTCAAGTTCCAATTTAGCATGTTTATTGGCTCGATATTGGTTTCCCATCGGCAATTCTGGCATCAACCGCATTGTGGGAGACCTATATTGGGACCACTATTGGCTTCATGAGGCGAAAAAGTAGTTTTTCATCGGCAATATTGATTGGGCATCATACTACCAACTTATATTGGGCCATTATTCGGTTATAATTGGCAATTTTGAAAGGGGTTTCATAGTGGCACCCAATATTAGGCCAGAGTATTGGCAGGCCGCGACAGCAGCCAACACAAATTTCTATTATGGAAAGGCATTGGCATCTATTACCAACCATATTGGGCCATATTGTTATTCCAGTGGCAATTGAATATGAGGTTTCATATTGGCACCTCATATTAGTCCAGTATTGGCAGCCGAGCGCAGCCACATTCCGGCCCCACATTGGTCCCATGTGATGGGGGAAGTGGGACGTGGTCTCAATGACGTCATGTTTTTCCCAGCAAAATGTTAGTTTTGACCAATTCATTTTCTGACGTGATATATGCAACTGTTTTCATAACTAATAGGATTAGTTTATGATGGTTTGTTGATCATTTTTTCAGGATAGTTTCATTAGGAAGCAATGTAAACACAACCATATTAACTCAACCATAGATTTACTTGACACCATAAATATACAGGTCATAAAAGACCAATTATTCAATGTTTCACCACGTTTTTGTAAATAACTTCCCTTCACTACCATTTGCATATAGTAGTATGCAACCACTTTCCCTGTGTCAACAGGGAAGAGTCGTCCCTTACGTTAATAGTTAGGCAGCAGAGGCACAACAATATTGGTCACACATATATACACCTGTAGGAACAGTTCGAACATATATAAATATTGTAAATAGTGGAGTGAAAATGGTACAATATCGGCCCATATACATAATTTTAAAAATGGGGCCAGCAATGAAAAAAATGGTTAAATTAATAGTCCAATTTTGTCAATACTTTTACCAAGATGGACGTTGGTCAGGATGGAGCAATTTTGGGCCAATGAGGAGGCTGAATATATTTATCCAATTTTGTAAGCCAATGCAAGGCCAATAAACCCAAAATAGTGGTTCCAGTATTGGCCAGTATTGGATCCAGCAACTGTGTTGCTGTGTGGGTTTGTGTTCAAGTTGAACTTTCACTTCAATGAGGTAAATGTTACATTTTTCAGCTATCTTACAACTTGACATGCATAGAGGACCTTGAATATTGACAAATTTCTTCAATGTAAGGCACTATCAGTGAAGTTGATATCAGAAAATCAAAAAAATCATGAAAATCAGATTACTGCCCCCCCCCCCCCCCCCTGCTTGTAACCAATGATAGGTATCCTAACATACCAACTGCCAACTATGGATCAGAAGCCAACCTAATATAGGCCAAAAATCGGAAATTTTGTCATTACTGTCGTACGGACCACTTTACTCAAACACATAATGATGGAGATCCCTATCTTTGAACACTGCCGTTTTCTTCATTTTTCTGCCAATTCTTAGTTGGAAAAGGTAACTTATGAGATTCTACAGACTGTTCCTTCACTTTTAAGCTATTCCTGCAAAGTTCAAAATATTTTTACTCTTTCGGATAAATCACGGATAGGTCTTAATGTGATCGGCCTCAGCTCTTGTTTCTGGAAATCCATAGTCACGAGTCAACCGGTGAAAAACATAATAATGAAAAAAAATAACACTTGGCCTCAGACTGCATGTGTCGGCTTCTGTCACGGTTGTAAATGATAGGACTCGTAGCTCATTTGACCGTGGCAGTGACCTTAGACCTCATCAACAAATGAGGGATCACAATGTGCACCTTGACGCAATGGTTTGGTTTAATTGAGGTCACATGTTACATTTCAGCATATCTTACAAGTTTCTCCAATGACTTTTTGACCTTGGCATGTGACCCCTTGACCTCATTAACAAAATGAGGGATCATGTGCACCTAGACTTCAAGTTCCCAGATAGCATTTGGTTTTGGCTCCGATATTGGTTTCCCATCGGCAATCTTATGCATCGGCGCAATTGTGGAGACCTATATTGGGACAATATT
>JAMKCH010016637.1:0-136187 GCA_023653785.1 Ophioderma brevispina | reverse complement strand
AAGATGGGTCCATCAATGGATTTGGAAAAAAAATATCAACATGATTTTTGTCAAAATTACAGCATGAACGGTTATACGTATAGGGCTTTTACGCTGAAATTGATCGTTGCTTCCCAGAGTACATGCGCAAGCTCGTTTCCTTTTTTCCATGCTGGTTTATAGCTTATACCGATTTTCTTTTCTTTTTCGCGAAAAAAACATTGTTCTGACCGGCATCATTTACCCAAAAAATGAAAATAAAAAAAGTTAAGGTATTTACTCAATAATTATGTGTGAACATATTATGCAATGCGTTTGCTTTGATGCAAAATTAACAATGTTCCCATATAGAAACACTTATGCTGATGAGGAAGGGTTATTCTGTTGAATTATTAGAGTCTGTTATTTTACAATTATTGTAACAGTGTATTGTATAAAATTAATGTTCCTATAAATTTTGACACTACGACAAAATATTACACAAAATGACGCCGTTATATATTCATATTGCAAGGGCAGTTCCGGTAAAATGAACTTTCCTTCCATAGAATCTCGAATCGCTGAAAAGAATGTACTATTCGATTTGCTGAGGCCAATAAATACACCACTATATTTAATTGCAAGGCTTGTCCTATCAAAAGGATTGAAAAAAAAAATTCAACATGATTTTTGTCCAAAAATTATCGATCTAACGGTTATACTTTATAGGCCTTTTACGCTGAGATTGATATTGCTCCAGAGGCAGGCGCACACTGGTTGCCGTTATTCCATGAGTTTACAGCTTATCTGATATTCTTTATTATTTCGCTAAAAAATTGTAAACGGCATCATTTTACCAAACAAATGGAAAATTAAAAAAAAAAATTTAGAGGTGATTTATCAAAAATATTGTGAAAATTATGACCTATTGTGTTTTGATGACAAAATTAACAAATTGCGTCCCATATTGGAACACTCTTTCTGTCGGACGAGGAGGGGGTTTTCTTGTTTGAATTATTTAGAGCTTGCAATTTTATACGTACCGTGTATAAAAATTAATGTTCATATTTAAATTTGCCAATCGACAAAATATTACAAAAAATGATGACGTTATATATCATATTGCAAGGGCCATTCCGTACAATGAGTTTTCCTTCCATAGAATCTCGAATCTCTGAAAAAGAATGTACTATTTCGATTGAGTCAATAATATACTCTAATTAATTTCACGGTTTAGGCCTATCAAAGGATTGACAAAAATTCAACATGATTTTTGTCCCAAATTATCGCATATTAACGGTTATACTTTATAGGCTTTTTACGCTGGATGATCTTGCTTCCCAGAATACATGCGCAAGCTCGTTGGTTTTTCCATGAGGTTTATAGCTTTTAATGATATATCTTTTTATTTTCGCGAAAAAATGATTTTACACGGCATCTTCACGCAAAAGAATGGAAATCAAACAAAGAAATTTGGTTAGGGCGATTTATTCAAAAATTGTTGTTAATGCTTATGTATTACTTTTGATTTAGATGCTAAATTAAACATTTGCTTCCAATATAGCAGCCCTGGGGTTCTGGGGGGGCAATTCCCGGTAGGTGCAAAAAATGTCCCCGATATCTAGCAAAAAATTTCCAGGTCGCAGGGCAAAAGAATCCGAAATGGCTGATTTAAGGTGGTGTGAAGTTCAGTCAGGAACTAGGTCAAATGGCCAGTTTCGTTTCTAGTTTTTATGTTTTAAAGGCTTAACATGTTTTCTTTCATATATTTTAACAGAATCTATATAATTAATATTTATTTTTTCCTCATATGTTTGTTAATTTTACTTTATACTATGTAGCATTTTTTTTGCACACAGACAATCCACATGTGGCTGAACTGCAAAAGGGGCGGGGTAATGTTCGCGGATTTACGCAATGCGCGTCTGTGCTGTCGGCGCGCGATGTATTGAGCGCATCCAGAAAACGCATTGGTGCATCGATTCGATTATGACGCATACCCATGGTAAACTGTATGCAATTGTAAAATGGTTGCCCACGTGATGATGCTTTTGCAAACAGAATGGGGTTTTAATGTCGCGATTTGAGCCTTCATAAATTGTTGAATTTTGATCCACAAGTATCCAGATGAAGCAATTTGACCTGGTGCAGAAGCAGTGTGAAGAAGTAAGAGATGTGAAACGCTTGTGTGTTTTGGAAAAGGGCTATATTTTGTAGCGAAAGGGACAATCTTGGACAAAATGGCGATTTCTCTGTGTTCTTTCGGCGATAATTCGTGATTTTTCGGTTCCCAGTTACTCGTAAATCCAATATCAGCAACGGTAAGCAATGAAATTCATCGTATAGAGCATATCAAAATCTAGGGTCGGAATTTTTATGATTTTTCATTTTGAGTTAAAAATCGTGATTTTATCACTTTGAAACAATCTTGGCGTTGTTCCAAATGAAAAATGCAGTTTTTTTGGCTTTTTTTTGGCATATTTGATAAATAGTGAAAAATTTGCAAAAAGGGGGAAATACCGACCCTTAGAACTATGCTCTGTGGAATAACAAAAATACAATGGCACATTTTTATAAACCATTCTTATATTTTTTTATAGGGACCAAGAAATCGCCATTTTTATGATTTTCTCAAACAAATACGTATTTTTGGAAAAAATATATAATATTGGATATCCGAGTCATGTCCTTCTCAAATAGTATACTTTTATATATGTTGAACACAATTAAGAAGATACAGCACAAAACAAAGTACCTTTGAATTCCTGACGTTAACAGCCACCTTAAAATGAAATATACGTGTTTTTATTTCCCGATTTCCCCTCAATTTTTTTTTCAGAGTGGGCACTCTGCCCCCAACCCCCCTTACCCCCACCTGGCTACGCCAAGAGGAGTATATTCCTTGTAAAGTTGTTAAAATAAAAAAAGGCTTCACCATTTTTGATGTGGCTGAAAGTCGGCGGTTTGGTAAGATTCAATTTCGGTAAAAACAGCCTATGTTTTAGCGACATGTAGTAAGGCCCAATTAAGTTCTGGCCGCACATCCCTACCTGAAAACAAGTGAGGCCGCTGCTACACAGAAACTAAAAATTAATTTTAAGGGCTCTTATCATCAATGAGACAGTTTTGTGAAAAGGGATCATGTATAAGGATTTCTCGTGGAAAAAAAACGAACGACCCCAGTCGGAGGATTTCTTGACAAATTCTTAACTGAAATTGCTAACCCCTAGCAGGACTAGAACTTCATTATTGTTGAATTTGAACCCCTAGCGGTTTAGTACCCAGCTTTCAGAGCTAGTCCGCTTTTTGGAACGGCATGGGTACCCGACCAAAACCCAAGAACCCCCCCCCCCGGAGTTTGGTGTAATATACTTTTCACAAACTGCAAGTTTTACAGTATATGCACTGCAAAACAATGTTGTCAGTGATTTTTTATTCGCCACACATTAACAATCTGTAATAAGTAATAACTGCCAACTAACATTTTTTTTTGTGGTTTGATATTAAATAATTTTTTACAATATACTGTACTTTTTACTACTGGGTATTGTGGCCCTAGTCCCTCATCTCAAATAAAAGTGGTACCCAATGAGAGTCTTCAATTTTTCCAAAACCCACTTTTCAATGATTTTAAATGATTTTACCCCCTTTTTTTGCAAATCGATGGACAAAAATCAGGTTAAACCACCCTTTTTCAAGGTTTCAATGAAAAGATTTTCAGACCACCCCTTTTCAGACTCTTATTTTACATATAAAACATACATAAGTATAAACATTATCTGCTGTCTCCCAGATGATCTGTGTCTTTAATTGCGGAATTAATTACCAAATACACTATGATACAATGATTTTAAATGAAAATTCAACAAAGATAAACAAATTGTTCCATTAAGTATGTAGTGACCCACGACCAATTCTGTGAAAACCCCTTTTTAAATTTCGCGGAGACTGATGTTCAGAATACCCCCTTTTTCATGATTTGCAGTCGGGTTGACAGTAAAAATATACCCCTTTTCCGCGAAATTTAGAACTCTCATGGTTACTACTTTTTATGTTGAGTTGAGGGACCGGGTTGTGGGCAGAATGGAATGACCGGATTTTCCTGTAAAATTTCCAGGTTTTTTTACAGTGTATGGATGCATTTGCATCAACAGTTTAGAAATTTTGTTTTCTTACGAGAACATCCCTCAACTGGGAAATTGCACATTTCTGTCGGCAGTTTTTTACAGACTATCTCTATGGGCTGACAAACGCCAAACATTTTCCCACGATGCTACATCACTAGCCCGGGGGGGCCACTTGTATTCAAAGGTGGATATGATGCGTGAACAAGAAAATGCGTAAAAAGGGTCTCTTTTTTCCAACAGGCGATGTACGCGCGTACATTGATTAGGGTGTCAAAAACAGCAAAATATGGAAAAAAGGGTATGTTTTTTCGTAACCCTGAAATTGTGATGTACGCGAGATCAAAATCATAAAAAATATTGTAATTTGGAAGTAAAGCAACATGAGCAAAGCCAGATAATAAGGGTATATTATCAGCACAATGCATTGCTCACTTGTTTACGGTAGCAAAAACTGACAAAAAGACTTGTTTATGGTGAGCAAAAACACAAAAATGCTTGTTTAGGGTATGTTTTTCAGTCGATGGAAATACATGTTTAGGGTGCATTTCGGAAGTCCATGTCAACACGAATTCTATCCACATTTGAAGACAACTGCCCCCCCCCCCCCCCCCCCCCCCCCCCCCCCCCCCACCCCCCCCCCCCCGGATCACTAGAAGTATGCCATGGCATCAGCACCACTCATACTTTCAACACCGTTATTATCGTTAGCATTTGATTTGTGGCAGAAAAATGAATTGATCTAAAACTGTAGCCAAATATTACAGAATGCCCATTAAATCCACCCATATAACCTTTGGCCCCAACCTGTGTAACTTTCCTACAGGTCATGGGTCAGGTCATGGGTCTACTAACCAAGTTTGGTGATCGCATCATTTGATTTGTGGCAGAAAAACAAATAGATTTTCAAAGAATGCCCCTTTAATTGGTCAAAATGACCTCTCACCACAATCGAGTACACTACATATGAGCCTTGGGCCAGTAGTTCTGATCAAGTTTGTCTGCAATCGGTCCAAGTGTTTGAGCAGGCGATATCAAATTACAAAACTTCAACCACAAAACTAACCAAAATGACGAGACATGTAGGCCATGAGGCCAAAGCAAAAAAGATGCTCAGACTAAGGAGGCGCAACCCTTTTGAAGTACATAATTCTTCCGTAATAATTTGTCTAAAATTGGAGACATCAGTTCTATGTGTGTTCTCACTTCTAGTATGTGCACATTTTAAATGTCATCTCAATTTTTGCCCTGAATAACAGTGACCAACGGATGTATTGTACATCATGATTTACAAACTCCAGCAAATAATGGGGCTACTGATAAGTAAATCCGCTCGGTATGCAGAGGACCAAACACTTCAGACTCCTTTTTCATCTGGAACTGCAGAGCCATTGTTATAATATCCACACAGCTTAAGAGATTCCAGGCATTATACCACCACCCAGATTTAGATTAAACTATTTTTCATGATGTGGAACACAAATTACCTGTCCTCTTTCACGAATAAATAAAGTTAGAGGTTCTACTGTGTGTTCAATTAACTTTAACCCAATATTTCATCATTTATTCGAAAGGGAAACGAAGAACAAAACTCATGGGGGTAAAGTTGTTTGGCAAACTGTGACCTAACATCTTTGTGCAGAACCAAACCCATAATTTGCCGCGTAACCCCATTTCTATGCAGGCGAACCTGTGTCGAACAAACTTTTAAATTGAATAGAAAAGAAGTCCTGTATTAACATGATTAACTTATGGGTCTTGATTCTGCACCAAGGTGTTAGGTCACAGCTTGACAAGCAACATTTTTTCATAATTTTTGTTCATCTTTGTTTTCTTTGATATGCAGGTAAAAAAGGAGATGACATTTAATTCATTTTCAAGAAAATGTGCACATACTGGACGTGAGAACGCGCGTAGAACTGATTTTTATAATTTTAGAGAATTTATATAGGAAAAAAGTATGTACTTCCCAGGGGTGCGTCAACTTTTTAAACGCATACCTCCATGATAAATGCTATGAGATCTGCCCACTAGTCTAATAGTGATTTTGAAAGTCTTGCTCTGAGCAAACTCACAGGCAAGACTAACTTGAAGAATACATTTTTTTAATAAAGACCACTATCAGTGATTCACCTGAAACAGTAAAAATATTTGGTAATTGGAGTAGCAGCTTAAAAATGAAGGGCGAGTCTCTGCAATCCTACACTGTAAATGAAGTATTTAGAAAGTATGGACAAAATCATGTTTAGCATATGTTTAAATCCTAAACATGTTTAGGATTTATACAATGTTTCTTATGTTTAAACTCCAAACATGTTTAGGATTTAAACATGATCAAAACATTTCATTAACAGTGTAACAAGTGATTTTTTTGCCAAATGAAAATTTGACAGGACAATAATGAAAAGAGCAGTGTTCAAAGATATGAATCTCAATACGTGTAGCAGTAAATGTCTGTACAGACATTAATAACTAAAATATCCGATTTTGTCCTTATTAGACCTGTTGCTTTCAGTCTTATTATAGGGTATGTTAGGATACCAGACTTGTTACAAACATGCAAAAATATGATTTTTGATTTTTTTAATAAATTACAAAACACTGATAGTGCCTTTAATTAGACTCACATGGAGAACACATCAATTACTTTTGGTCTAATTTGCAATTGCTAGCTGGGATCACATTTATGGTAAGAAGTAGTATTGATGAATAGAAATGACTTTCTCACACATGCATATTCAAACACATTGGCATGCATATTTAGTGAAACATCCAGAGTATTTTATTTGTAAACTCATCTTAAAATTTTCCAATATATGATCCCATATCTGAAAGTGGTAGGGATTAATTACTCCTGTCAAGAAGACTTAAGGCCAAGGAAAATTTATTATTAGTTTCCTGTCAGAGCACTCACCAGATTTGCCGCTGTGGCAAATATTTCATTTTGTGTAAAAATTGTTTTTCTCAAAAACTTGACAATAAAAACAAATTTTCAGTTGGTCAAAATATTCAAGCATGCATCCCTCCCTGTTCATTTTTAAGCAGTTTTTTTAAGAGGGGTGTCACAGTATACCATAAATAATGAATTTACTCTGCTTCCCGCTTGTCAACATACTCGGTGAATGCTTAATCAGGTTTTTAAACTTTTGAAGAAATAAACCTACATATACCACTGTTTTGTTAATTAGGAACTTGTAAAATTTGTATTAGTTATAGATATAAGTGTAGTAGTGTATTCAACATGTCTTTAGATGTAATAATGTCAACAATGAAATGAAATCAGACCTCATCACTAGTTAGAAATCTCCAATGGGAAACTAAGAATCAACTTCCATTGGCCTAATAATATAAAAGCTTTATATCCAGAAATCATATGAAAATGTTGGCGACACATTTCTTTCATAAAATAATGAAACTAACTATATGAACTTGTTTTGAAAGTCTCATGTTAATCTTTCAATGTTTTTCCCCTCGTTTTGTTCACAAAAGAATACCAATACTTCAAGGGAGTTGGCATCAACATACATTATAATTAATTGAAAATTCAGCAAATCTAATTTTTAATACATTGTAGAAGTACTTGTACATACCATTTTAATTAACAACAATGCTTCCATGTGTCTGCATACTTTTTTTATCACGTTAGTGCAGCTTAAACCACCCGGTTGTGATGAAATTATGCAAACACATCCGATACAGATTGAGCTAATTTCAGATGAACCACATGTAATATGTTTGAATCCTTTTCAACAACTACCTGATAGATAGATCAACATTTTGAGGATATTTCTGTGCAACAAAACACTTTAATAAATGAAAGATAAAAGTCCCATCTCTCATTCGTACAAAAGAAAATACAAATTTTATAATTAATGAACATGCACATAAATTGCATGTTTATAAAATAAATTGAAGTTTTAGACCAACACTATTATTTACGGCCAACTCACACAATTGAAATGTGATGAAAAGCCGAGTTTCCACGTGCATTTAGTCTAGCAGATTTCATGGGTTCCCATGCACCCCCCTTAAAACTAAATTCTAACATGATTTTTAGGATCTCTACGACATCTTAAAGAATTTTGATGTTACCAAAATCAAATATTGTCCATGGGGTCTGTTGGCGGCCACCTTGGATCTAACGAGATCGGTCATTTAAAGTGGTTCAATTTAGTTGAAAGGCATCTCAAATTATTCGTCTCATCATAAGGAACTAGAAAATATGTACTTTGGCATATTTGTGATATTTTGTTACCGAGATATGGGTGAAAATGTGATAAAAGTTATTGAACTTTCGATTGGTCATTGTACAGGGGGCCAAACTTTCAAAATGCATGGATCTTGGCAAAATTGGTGTTAAGTTTTAAAGGGGTGCATGTAAACCCATGAAATCTGCTAGACTAATTGTGTAGCAGTGCACTTTCAAAATGAGTATGTAACATGTAAAGGCACAGTCTGCTCATGCAGTAAAGGGATAGGAGTTGTTGAAAGGCATTTACATATTGATATTATTACTTGTACACATACCTTTAAAGGTGCAATGAGAGATTTCAAGGCATCCTTACATTCATGTTGTAAATTAGATCATGCATGAAGAGGTACTCATAGATTTTTTTGATTTGCCTATAAATGTATTTCAATTGTTAAACATAACCTGCTACAATAAAGAACTAGCAAATATAATTTTGTTCCAAACAAATAATTCCCAGCTTAATCCTTTATGATGGGGATATTTTTATGGATAGCTTTACATCAGTAAAAAAATCGAGGCTTTTATTTTTTAATGGTCACCCGATATGTGAATCTCCCAATGTGCCTTTAAAACAGCCTTATGAACCATTTCATTATTGAGTGTGTCCCAAAAGTCATACCCCTAAGTTTACCTTGAGAAGGATAGTACGTAAGTAACATAAACAGTATGAAAAGAATAGTCTTTGCCAAATTGTTAGAAAAAAGGGGCATTTTCAAGAAGCACATGCCTTTCAAAATGAGCATGTTTCCACCAAAGCACTGCTTAACCTGGCAACCGATAATTTTCCAACCGATACTCAAACACAAATAAGACGTTCACATTTTTTTCACAATCATGGCTTTACAGGAAAAGTACTTTTCTTGATGATTGGTACCTTTGTATCAAAAATCTGCATTTGCACAATAAATGGTGCCACTATTTTTGACACTGTTTCATTTTTTCAATGCAATGTCATTTTTTCTGTTGTCAAGTTCTAACTCAAGTTAGTATGTGTACTTTAAAGGTGGGTATAGCTATTTTTTGGACATCTGTTTATATTCACATGATTCTGGATCAAAGTATGGGCATTATGATGGTTGTGACTCTAACTCAAAAAAATTAAACTACTGGCATTATTGACATATCATAGTTTTAAACCACAGACTCAATGGAATGTACATGTGTGATATGCATCCTCCAGTAGTACTATCTTATTCACTTCATCAACAAGAAATGGAAACTTCTTTAATCTTGTAATAAACATAACCAATCAAAAAATCTAAAATTCATTAATGAAGTTTGTAATTACAAATAAGCCTCAAAGAGTGAGGTATTACAGATTCCATAATAGCAGCCCACCTTAAAGGTGTGTGACCAGATTTAACATATCTTCCCCAAATTCACTCCATCAAATTGGAGATTTCAGTATCACAAGAAAGCCCACGTTTTTCTCACAATGCCTGTTAAAATTTAGAAACAAAATTTCTCCTTATCAGATCAGATGATATGAACAAAAGTGGATTATGGTGGTCGACCACCAAAATAGTCATAAGTTTAGTCATGGATTATTTTGATATGCATGGAACAAATGTATTCAAATAGGGGACTTGAGACTATTTGAGTGATGTCCTTCATGCAGGTGAGTAAATCTGTAAAAAGACTAAAAGAGTACCACATACCTAAACATTTTGTTATAGTACCTCTATGGGAACCCCTAGGGTATTTACCACCTTTCTAACATTGACTCATTTGGTCATTACATGATAAAATGTTAACATTCTTAACAGTTTACTATTAACATTTATGTAGTTTCAAACAAACCACCAAGCTATAATCAATAGTACACAAATATTGACTGTCCATGAGGGACATAGTCAATGATCTTGAGACCGTACTATTTCCCTCAGCTCCGCTTCGGGAAAATAGTACGGCCTCAAGATCACCTCGGGTCAATAGCTTTGACTATGGCCCGAATAAAGGGCAGTTAATATTTGTTTTATATACCTCATAGATAGATCCTTTCTGCTGCAGTAACGAGACTACAGCTAGGTCAGAAAGTTACTATACCGGTCAAAGAGTTACTATACCGGTCCAAAAATTTACTATACCGGTCCAAAAAAATACTATACTAGGCAGAAAGTTACTATACTGGGCAGAAAAGGTACTATATGCGTTTTATGCAAAAATAGTGAAACTATACCATGTCATGTGACTTTCATTTAACCAATCAGATGACAAGGATCTATCTATGAGGTATATAATATATATTATATGCCTCATAGATAGATGCTTGTCATCTGATATTCTTAACACATAAAAACCAACTTTTACACTCATTTTTGGGTCCTTAAAATTATTGAATACTTTTTATTCCTAATTACTGACATTGCTTAGTACATTGCAGCACATTATGGGATTGGTTCAAACACACTCTGCTTCTGGCTAGACCAACTATAGTTTTCAACGCTGAATCAGTTATATACAAACATTTTCAGAATAGTCCAGAAATTTAAGGCGCATTTCGTGATCCTAGTACATTTTATTTATGGTTCACTAGATATCCTTACGAAAAGATAGTTTCCAAAATTTCAGTAGATTCCAACACTGCATTTTGATGTTTTACACTAATGTTCATTATCACGCTGCCCTGTAGGCTACTGTGTTGCAATTTCTGTCCGTATGCAGACAGAAAATACAAAATTACTATTTTTTCTGCACGTAAGATTATGCACACATACTACACTTAATTTTTTAAAGGTGATTCGGGGATAAAGCTGTGGATCATGAAATGCCCCTTTAAACAAAAGCCTGCAACTAGTGTTGCTTTTATTAACATTGCCAATTTCCAATTTGTAGATTTCAGGGAGAGTATACTTATTTCCTAAATTTCTATGAAACCTGCAATTGAAACCTACATTTAACCAGGATAACTTACATTGATAAACTCCATCAAACTATGATGAAGTCCCTTCATTTGTTCTTCTTAAAAAACCTAAATCAGAGGGCTCATAAATAGGGGCATGCATCAGATCAAGCCTATGCCACAAAGAACAAATGTAGCATTGGTAGTATAGAGGTAAACGGAGACCTGTCACAAGTGCATCTCGTGAACTGCCCAAGTTTTGCAGATGACTCTCTGGCTCTTTCACCTCCTTTACCTCAAGGACCCTTTCATATCCTTTCAACTTTAAAAGGCGATCTTCTCCTCTCGGCCAAAAAATTGATTTTAAAAATATATCTTCATGCCCTTCAGATATAACAACTTTATTTGTGTTAAATGTTATAACAATGTTTTCATATGGTGGTTCAATAAGCATCTTCTTATCCACCTGCCAAATGGTGATGCACTTTGATTCCAGTTGAATGCTCCGCAATCTCTTCTTCGGATATGGCAAGTCTCCCATAGCATCATTTTGCAAAGCATCCATCACTGATAGTTCTGTTTGGTATTTATCAAAAATGAAGATTAAGACTGTAAATATCAAAGAAAAATATGGCATTCCTCAGAATGCAGGCATCGTCTGCTATCACAATTTTGAAATGGGGACATTATGTTTGTTACCCCAATCTGGGTACATGCAATATGAGGCTCAAATCAGTGGTCCTTTAAGCAAGCCTGGTGATCATAGTATCCAATTGAAGCTGAGTAGAAGAAAAGAATTATAGATTTTCAAAGAATGGGCAATTGATCAGCCTGCATGACCTCTGACCTCTGAGATAACAAAATCCCATCTTGGGTAATGTTATTTTCCTGCATTACTAAATTGAGTGTAGAACACAATTTGAAAAAAATCAGACCAGTATTTTCACCAAAAAAAAACTACCTGAAAATAGCACAAATAGGTTTGGCATGACTTGCATTATCACCACCTGGTATTGCCCGAATTTGGCCAGAGTTCCTATGCATTTCCCAGTATGCCCCACTATTTCTGGGTACTTCTCAGTATTTCACACTATTTCCCACCCCTACCAGAAAATATTTGTATTTCTCTGCACACTGCCAACCCTTTCTAACACAACTGTAAGGCCAAGAAATAAATATCTCAGCTTCCCACTCACATATAAAAATCACTTTTTCACTGCATTAAAGTGACAGGAGATTTTTTTAGAATACAAATTTCTCTCAAATTTCACTGGATCGGAAAAATTGTTGACCACCTACCGAGAACGTTTCAAAGGTTTATTGGACAAACAGGTGCCAAAGAAAACTGCAAACCTTGTTTTGAACTTGCCTGCTATCGTAATCGTTCTTCCCCATAGAAACCACGCTTTGACTTTCTGTCGTGCACGACAGAAACTACTAAATCATCAACTTATTACATAAAGACGGCGTATTCGGCTTATTCACTTCAGGTGTGATCTAATACATTGATAAGCATTCCAAATATGTAAAAAACCGTGTTTCGAGAAAAATTGAGGGCGCTTCTTTCTGGAAATCTCCTCATGTCTCTTTAAAAACACAACACATGTTTTTAGGGTTTTGAGGAAGCTGAGATGAACTTTTTGGCCAAAATGGTTGTGCTAAGTTGTGCGTGTGTTAATTACACCATGGAGTTATTAGTTTACTATAATAACTCCATGATTACACTAAGAAGGATTATCAACTACAATGTCCTGCATAGATGATGTTGAAAATTTAATGAAATATGGGCAATGGTGAGTAAAATGTCGACAATTTGTCGTTTTTCCCCCCAAAAAATGCATTTTAAAGATATTCCAATTTTATGATTTTAATTTCCCACACACTTGTACAAGGACAGATATTGGCAGTGTGCAAAATGGTAAAAAAAAAATGAAATTCATATTATTTTGTAATAATATTTTGTCTTCGAGTTTGAGAAATTTATAAGATTGGTTTTCATTTGTATATGGTTTCAATTGTATTTTATTCAAAGGATAAATTGTACTTCTTGGTATACACTGTACTAGCCAAGATAAATTAGCCATGTTTACTTTTGCCTTGACAACCCAATCCCCCTCTCTCTAAAAAATGTTGCCACTGCTGGTAGGCCTCCATTTAAGTTTTGATTATTTAAATGTGTAATACATTCTACCTTTAAATGTGTGAACTGCTATGTGTGGAAAGGTAATTAATTGTGAATAAACTTATATTTATTTATTTCTAATCATGTTTAAATCTTACCTTTGGAATTATGAGGATGGTGTTCAGCCATTGCTGGGCAAAAATGCTCCACTGCATGAGGAAAGGAGAGAAAGATATAAAAATGTCAAGAGAAGTAAAATAATGTTTGTGTTTGCTTTGTCCTTCTACAAACTTGGACTTGATCCATACTTGGGTGCCGGGGGGGGGGGGGGGAAAAAAAAAAAAAAAAAAAAAAAAAAAAAAAAAAAAAAAAAACTTATGTTACAAATGTTTCAGAAAGGTAGCAGATGTGGTTCTACCAATTTCGGTTTAAGAATAAGTAGCAAACCCGGTCCATTTTTTTGGTATATTTCTGGGGTAGTGGTCTGAAAACTCTGCTGCATATCCCTACCCACACAAACAGTGAGTAAAAAACTCACAAAGTTTTGCTGGCTTACACATTCTCGTGATCATTTGCCTATTTTCAGTGAAAATAAACCCCTTACAGGGACAGTTATCCATGCAAACACATCTTTTAACACTTAAAAACGACACTGGCACATTTCCATGAAAATATGAAACTTCTTCAATTTGCTCATGATTATAGTCTAGGTCATTGGAAGAATACAGATATTTACAAATTAAATAACATACCCAAAAACTGGGGCATTTCAATGGAAACATGACTGGCTCTTAACCACCTGTTTGGGCTCTTTTTGGATTACCAATATGGCCGTCAGTGGTTGCAAGTACAGAGCCCAGGTTTCCAATCCATTGTATAGAGATCAGTGGGCTGAGCCTGGAGCCCCTCTTATACATATAAGTGTTTAAAACATATAGACTGTCACTCAGCCTCGGTTTAATGCTTGGTTCAAATTTTGAATGATGCATCTGTTAGATATGTGCACTGCACTGTGAATGCTCCTTAGTGACTCACAATTAGCCAATTAAGGGTTCAATTTCTTTACCAAGAGTGGACCTGAAGGGGTTCACAACAATGCAAACTAACTTTGTTTAATGTAAAATTATACCAAATGGGTTAAGTTTTCAGCCAAAATTAATTTTATATAATATTTACAAATCTGTGAGGGGCTGTGTGAAACCTCTAAAGAACTATAACCTATCAACTTCAACTAATTTTTCATAACATCCATATAACAATATGACAATGGAATTATTATTCTTAGGGGATTAGTTATAAATCATTGCATAGTTTACCCACCTCGCTTGAATTGGTTCCCGACCATACACAGACATGAAACCTAAGTTGGGTTAGACCCAAGTGATACCATCACCGATTGAGATTTCGGTATCAGAGGAAGATCATATTTTTTTTTAATGTTAACTGTTTTTTTGTTTTTAATATACAAATTGTTTGGATGTTAAGAACAAAAACTAGCTAAACTGTACCCAAATGTGGACGTTGGGATAACCATGTTAACACGCACACACACACACAGCTGTGCACATTGATGTGTGGGATCTTTTATGCATATTTACTTTCCACTTCACAAAGGTTGGAAGCCATTTCAACTAAACACTTGAATCAGATGTTTTTGGTTAGATGCTTCTATATATGAGGGCCAAATCGTCAAATTACCTCTGACCCATGATCGGGGCCACCCCACTTTAGGGTAAAATACCTACATTCCACTCTAGAGTTTTTGGGTGTTTCCGAAAATGCTCATGTTCTTTATAACCTGCCACATGGGATAACAAACATTAAGAAAATGAACATATTCATATCATTCCTAAAGTAATTTGATGTATGATTTGATTTCGCATGAGTAAAAAACATTGATTATACCTAAATATCCAAACCATTGAGGATTGCCCTTTGAAGGGGGGTGGGGACGGCAGTAAGCATCCGGAAACGCAAGAAGAGGGCTACAGAACGAGATGATGAAATAGAGGAATAGGGGGGCTAATTACGAAGGAGTGAGTCTCCCATTGGTTTCCTCTCGTGTCCCCCTTTCTTCTTCCTTCACTCGTTCGCCACCAATATCTTTGATGATTGTATTTCCCGCCCAGTGTCCCACCACAGGTTTACCTATTTTTAATTTTATATGTCTTTGTGGTCTGAAAGAAATATCTATAGTGTCAATGTAGATTGCCTTTATTGACCAAATTTACTAATAAATTTTGTTCCATGTGGGGAGGGAATCCCATGTTTGGCATTGGTCAACTTGCTGGGAATTGGTGATGTTGTATTACTTGAGCAGTGGCCGGCACCCAGACCTCTTTTTCTGGGGACACGGGGGAAAAGGTGAAATTCTGGGGGGGGGGGAAATAAAAAAATTGGCCCGAATCGATTTTTTTCCTCAAAATTGGTGATTTTGACCCCAAATCCGCCACATTTTGCCAAAATGCCGTCATTTTTTTGTCTTTTGGCCTGGGAAGGGGGGGGGGGTGGGTGGTTGGAGCCAACTGGGGGGGCACAAGAAAAAAAAAAAAATTTGGGTGCCGCCACTGGACTTGAAAGTCTAGGTACTCCTGGTCAAAAACCGTATTGCCTATGTGTTCCATAGAAAGCAGTAACGTCGATTAAAAACTGGGCAGATTCTTGAACAGAAATTGCTAAAAATTTTATTATGTCCTCATTTGGCTACTTATTCCAGACACACTATATTACTATATACCATCATGATTTCTATTTTCTCGTGGTCTGATCAAAATGGCCTGCCATCATACGTAAGAGATTATAAACGTTTTACTTTGTTATCATAATAGAGTTGTCATTTTTCTGACTGAAGACATTCTTTGAAACAACAATGTATTTATAATAGTGTTGAACGTCGATATTTAGACGTATTTCGCTTTACACTTTAAAAAATCGGTTGTGACAGCAGGTGTGTTGTGGTTTCACCATTTGTTTTGTTTTTTTTCCATCTTATGACCATCCCAGTACCATATGTCACCTTACAATTTGCCACGCCTCCACTGCGCTAATTGTCCATTTGGAATCCTTTTTAGTGGTGCTTTATTCTCTTCAAGGTGCTTGTTCCGATTTTGTCTAATCTGGTTATACCGAGCCCCATAAGCCTGACACTTTAAACACTGGCTGCCAGGGATATTGCAGGTATACACTGGCCGCCAGGGCTATATAGGTATTTCTTTATTTTTTTGGGGGGGTGCCATGACTGAAGAGTGCAATTTTTGTTAAAGTGGATCTAACCCCCTAAAATGGTCCTTTGTACTTTAAAATCTCCTCAAAAAGTGTTTGCCTTTGTAACAAACAATTCAGCAAAAAGCGGACCTTTTGTCCCTTTTGTGATTTGTGGGGGACAAAGCACCACCCCTGCAAACAGGCTGTTGGCCACCGAGTATCCTACCAAACAAACATGCGGTTTGATGCTAGACGTGATGCAC
Source organism: Ophioderma brevispina (assembly GCA_023653785.1). Classification (NCBI taxonomy): domain Eukaryota; kingdom Metazoa; phylum Echinodermata; class Ophiuroidea; order Amphilepidida; family Ophiodermatidae; genus Ophioderma; species Ophioderma brevispina. Next base: position 119,422 of record JAMKCH010016637.1, on the reverse strand, counting down.
CTAGTGCAACGCCCTATTCACTACTGTGCTAATACTGTTGTTAACCATTAAAACAGCAGTTTCTTGTTGGATCTTTGGAAAGAAATGGATTTGAAAGCTGAAACTCGAGGAAGACAATGAGAAAAACATGGCCTTTTATTTCAAAATTAATACTAATTTCAGGTAAATCGGTCCCAAAGACGATTGAAACAGGCACCTTTGATGGATTAAAGCACATGATACACAACAGGTGTAAAGGGAATATTGTAAGTAATAATAATAAAGTTACTAAAACACAAAAATGCCAGTAATGCAAACAATTATTAAAGCGGCACTGGCACATTTTCACAAAATATGAAATTTCTTCAATTTGCTCTCAAATGATAGTCTAGGCCATTGGAAGAACATCAGAGATATATTTTACACATAAAAATAACATACTCCAAAACAGATAGGGACATTGATATGAGGATAAAGACATCCAGGTAATTTATAGGCCAACTTTTAAGTTTTCCATAACTTTAATCAACAAATGTGTATATTACATGAATATTTTTGACTCATACTCACTGATATTAAAACCACAAAGGTTATAGACCGGTCAAACAGTGTGCATGGCGTGGGAAACATGCATACGGCGTGCGTGTTCTTGTGTTAAACGCCATTTTCGTCTACTGAATTCGACGTTAAATTACAAAATCATTCTGTTTACCCATAAGGAAGCTGATTTGGTCTTAATCATTTCGGGTGAGGGCTTTTGTATATATAAAAGCTTTACAACCATGCAAAAATATCAATTTTGAAAAATCTTGAGGGCGCACTATTTTTCAAATGTGCCAGTGTCTCTTTAAATCTCCCAAATCATCCAAACTTATACTCACATTGACATAAACTGATCGTACTGTTTGACATTCATCCCATGTTTACATTTGACATGTTTGTCAAAGCGGGTAAATATTCCACCTCTCTTTTTACACTTGGATGGTCACATTGCTTGGGCTGTCTGTATTCATGTCTTCACATTCCTTATTCCATTTGGTGTGCAAAACTTATTAAGCAGGTGATGAACTCCCATATTGAGGGTTTGGTGCTCACGTCAATTGTGAAGGGCAAGCCAAAATAGGCTTCCATACAGTGGACAAGATGTTACACAAGGGCGGCAAGCTTGCCTGCTTTCAATCATTATGCAACCTGTTTTTCAGTCAAATGACCAAAACAAATAACAATTCTGGATTTGTGCAGATCTCAACTTAGGAATTTTAGTGATGATGTGTACATGTTTGTGTAACATGTAGAATGGGTGTGTGGAGGAATAGGCCCAAGCCAACAAGTATAAAAAATTGTCCCACATCGAATTCTTATTCCTAGCATTAAGTTGTGCAACACACAAAAATCATTTTTTTAACAGATTGAATCGTTCTGCTAGGGTATATCATTCCTTACACCTGTTCAATCAAACATCCCAAGAGGTTAGGGGGGGGGAAATGCAGCCATCGCAATTATACTTTTGTGTCTCACCAATTAATTGGCAAGGGACTCCGTCCACATCGCAATTGATAAGCAAAACACCACCACCTCCTTTGCAACACCATATACCCCCTTCACCCCGCCCCTCCACCAACACCCCACTCCTCCCAACACTCCGCCCCTCCCACCACCCAAACCCACCTCCCCAAAACCCCACACCCTCATCCCCACCCTACCCCACGTGCAAAACACCCTAAGCCCGCCCCTCCCCTACACCAACGATGTTTGCAGACTAGTCTTTCTAGCTAAGGAATTTTTGCCTAGATCCGATGTCCGTTTCAGCGATTACAGCGCTTATATCACATATGTCTATACTACAATGACAAAAGATGCGCATAGGCTTGCATGAAGGAATTTCGTGTATCCAATGTACTGTTTCAAAAATATAGGCCATTTAAGCTTGATTTTGTTTCATATTAATTAGCTCATTTGCATACTTAATTGCCTGAAATACGTCCAAAATCTGATCCGGTCGAGAACTCAACCCAATCCTTCACCAAGTTCATCTTATAACGCCTTTACGCCTTAGTGCTTCATCCACACTGCGCCACACTATATCGCTTCCCACTATACTCACTCGCTCTCCCTCTCTCTCTCTCTCTAAACACATGCAGTATTCCGGGCCCTTTACTGTTTTGTGCTATTTCAACTGATATACACATTACTACTTTAGCTGATGCAATCCTTCTTTTCCCAGAGTGATGCACAGTTTAAATGGCAAAAAGCTTGGGAAATTTGGATTCATGTCAAAAATGGCGTGATGACAGAAAGTTGTCACCCCATATGAAAAATGATTGCTTGGTACTAAAAGCAAACTTAATGAATGATTTGCCATATCATCATCCAATGATCAGTAAATATTCATCACAGAATTTGAATTACTATTCAAATTTAACCAACTCAAGGTTTAAATTAATTTACATGACAAGCTAAATGTCTTAGCAAAACCTTTGTTAAGCTTCCTTCAGTGTCACTTTATGCTGCATCAGAATAGTACTGTGGTATTGATGAAGAGAACTAAAAATCAAAACTCCAAGTGTGCCAAACAAATTTGTTGAAGTTTATAAACAAAATTGGGATCATTGGACCCACATTGGACGACCAAACAAAAATCTCAAGTGTCGGTTATTTGAATGTTGAAATCAGGTGTATTTCTTTAGATTACATTCATGGTGTTTAATATTTATACAACTCTGAATGCCCCTTAATGAGGGGAGCCATTTTACATTTAGGACTCCCAGAGCTACAATACCGAAGAAGAGAACCGCCATATATAATTCATCTTCCTGACAATATCAAAATACAAATTAATTTGGTTTTTATATATCAGTCAAAATTATAGTAAAGCCAATGATGGCAGATGAGGCAAGTCACTTCCATCCAGTGAGTTTTTTACGATATTTAGTTATATTTTATTTTTCACTTAAAAAAGGCCTCATAAATATATCTTTAAAGGTGCAAAGGAGAGAGTACACAAGAGATTAAACAAGCGGTTTTACGATCACCTGGACTGAATGACCGTGGTGGATCAGCATCAACTCCATCAAGTTTCATGTCTATACACCAACGTTGGACCCTATTGACCTCCTTTTTGACCTTGATGACCCTGATGACCTTTGATCCAATCCACTAAACAATACAAACTCGGTCTCGGACGGTCCAGGGGCACCCCCTCCCACCATTCTCCAGTCTCCGAGAAAATAGACGCCGTCAAGAATTAGCAGGGACACATAGACAGACATGACCGACCACCGTTATTAAATTTGGTTGCCTCAAAATCTCTGGTTGCAGCCTTTAAAACTTTTCAATTGTATTCTGAAAAAAACTGTCTTATTTATTAATTATTTATATTGTTTAAATAATATTTTTCAAAATAAGTTATTTGCAGATGTTCTTTTATGACTGGAACGAGTCCAGTATTTGCAATTCTATTTTGTCCTGTACTTTATATTGGCAAGGAACCCCAATGGAAATTAGAGCCCCGGGGTTGCTCTGGCCTTTTTTCCGCTATACGATAGCCCCTACTATCTTTCCTGTTGGAGGTAGGTACCGGACGACGTGCAACGCGACGGAACGAGCTAAAATGGAATAACTAACGTCGGCTAATGTCCGTTTTAAAAATGATATTGATAGTGTGGCAATTTAAATCTAATCACATGTTTGATATGTATTGAAATGTGCCAAATAACAATTCAGTCTACATTTGGAAGAACTGCTTATAGCGGCTTTTAAAGAAGGTATGTTGCTATTACCTGTTAACCTAAGAATAAAACAAATGAATAATTGGTGTTGGTAAATTGATAACGTTCCCTGAAGACAAAACGATTAGATCTACGTGTAACATGAAAAATGGCTTTTTTTGTAGGGCCTATATTGTTTTCTTTTTCAAATGCAGAAAACTATAACAGGCATAGGGCTGATTTCCTAATTTGAAAATCCCCTGCATTTTTTCACTGCTTTGCAGAAACTTAATTGCCAAGCAATTTTAGATTGACGAGGGCAAATAGAACTAGGGCCCCTATTGAAACGCTTGCTTCAATGTAAGTCCATCAATTCATTCTGAAGTTCAACGAGTTGGCGATGCTCGCCCACAATCCCCTCGCTGGCCCGGGCTCGCCAATGCTTCATCTGAGCTGTTTGTTTTTGAGAAATTAGTTTGTTTCGAATTTTGCTAGAGTGAAATAGACGCTATACTGATTGCCTAATTTTCACAAGTTAACGGCGGAAAAAAATATCGTGGCCCGGGCCTAAGCTTTCAATTTATCATTATGTTACTTCCATGACCATGCTCCGAATCATCTTGGTCTCATCCGGGTGGCCTCATGTCCAATGTTAAAATTATAAAAAACAACAACATGGCAGCAGCAACTCACCAATTTTCTGCGGGGCATTTCGTCCGGGATTTCGTCCTGGGAATTAGCTTCAGTCTCACCCTGCTTGCAGTTGCAGATTTTGATAAAAAGCTACAACCCGAACTACTTGATCTTCAAATGCTATTCAGCACCTAGATTCGAGAATGGCTTCGTGCCTTTTTTCCCGCTTTTGATACTCATAACCGGGACTCATAACAAGACGGTCCTATATGAAATAGCCCTGTTACCATGAACACCTGACGCACCCTCGGGCGCGGCACCTGCCAGAGGTCCCAGTTAGGTTTTCCAAGAACTTGGCGTGCCAAATACACTATTAAAATTGCACCCAGTACCCACAATATTAGACAACGCAATTAGCAACGGTTTATAGGATGACACCAGGGTTTTTTTTAACTATACTATGATGAACTTATACTCTGTTGTGTTGTGATCTCAGATGGTTGGTTACTTCTTGCTTGAAGGTTTTCGTGTGATTTGATGTTAACAATTCTTTCTGGTAATGTGTTCCATTCACTTATTTCTTCCGGAAGAATGGAAGAAACTGAATTCTTCCGGAAGAAACTGGAAGAAATTGGAAGAAACTGGAAGAAATTGGAAGAAACTGGAAGAAATTAAGAATTTAGGGAGAAGGGGTTAAGTTAGCCACTCTTTGTATTTTGTCTCATTCTGCCCAGAGAAATATAGTAGAGCAAATGCAAGTGTTACAAATGAAACTAATTAATAGATCCTGTTTTACTTGATTAAGGTATCACAATGTTTGACCAATATTTTGCATTATCCTTAAGTGAGATGCCAAAAATATTTTTTAAACTGGCTCAACTTACCCCAGAGGTGGGGTAGGTTGAGCCAGTCATGGGGGGTAAGTTGAGTCATCCATAGAAATGCACAATGTCATATAGCATTGAAATTCAATGTTGCCTTTTTCCTAATGTTTTTTTTTGTTTCAAGGTAATTTGCCAAAAAATGTTTGATATAGTGAAAGTTTAGTCTAAAAGTGAAAATAAATAATTTTTGAGGTGATTCTACTTGGATTTTTTTGGAGAAAATTGTGCACATTTTCCTATGCTCAACTTACCCCATGCCCAGTTGCTCAACGTACCCCATAGGGACCATTTAAGTAAAAAAGCAAGACTCCTTCAAACTAAAACTTGTTACAGTTACAATCAGTTTTCTAAAGTTATGTTCACATATCACACCCTCATACATAAAGAGTGATTTTATAGTTTTCATCCTTGTAGGGGGAATTTGACAAATATCATTTTTTACAGAAAGTTAGAAAAAGTGCCAAAATGAACTTTTTAGTGCAACTTTTTAATTGTATGTGCAAGTGAGTCCATTTTACACTTGAAAAACATGTGTTAATATGTACTAATAGATAGTAGTGTAAAGTGAAATAAGTTCTTTATCTTCTTTCTAGAGCTAGAAGGGGTGGCTCATCTTACCCTGTGGCTCAACTTACCCCTCTCTCCCCTACTTAGAACAGCAATCTAGATTACACCATATTCATTTGCTTTGTACTTCAAATAATCAATTACTTTAATTACCTTTCAGACAACATGTCAAAATGATTAACAAGTTATAGCATGTTAGTATTCCTTGCAAGTATATGGTAACACAATTTTTGTTTCGTCTTGTAACAGATGGTAATTGTAACCTGTTTTCCATTTCTTTCCATGTGCATATTTGAACTATAATTATCGGTGCATTAATTGTACGTAGATGTAAATAATAAAAAAGCTCTTTAAATCTGTATGGCCAATTTGGTTATTCTAAAACACAAATCATGTTTTACGTGTTGTGTACAATACAGATCTAACTTTGTATTGCTTAATGGGAAGAACCTATGGTTATTTGGGAGACTATAAAATTTGCTTAAAGAAATTCGAGTTTCTGGCAACATCATGAATACTTGGCATCTGGTGTGAAAAGTGTACAAACAGTTTCTTCATTTATGCGTTTGTTATGTTATTATTAGTTTAGGCCTTGTGAATTGATGCAAGTTTAAAGGCGCAACAAGAGATTTTTGAGGCACCCAAATATTGTGTCATAATAGTAATTTCATATAGAATAGACACTCAATGCATTTCTTACATTGTATTTGGCTACAGAAATGCCTTAAAAGAGAGGAAAAGGGTGATTCTGATTTGCTTATATTTCAATATAAAACTTAGGCTGAATTTCGTATTTGCTCCTGTACGAAATTAGAAATTTCAAAAATTGTTGTACCAAAGAAACATTTCTCAGCTTAATCCTTTCAGATGGGGTTAATTCGTGATGGAAAGCTTTACATCAGGGCAAAAATCAGTACTTTCGATTTTTTAGGGACACCTGATATGTGAAATCTCTCGTTGCACCTTTAATTATGCAATTGCATGGGAGGGGTCCTTGAATGGTTGTTTTAAATTATTTCACTATCTTTCATTTCATTCACTATTGATAAAACCAAAAATAAAGTCATGGGCATTGAAAATATAATTTTTTAAATGACTTTTTCATTTCTTCAATTTCAGGGGAAGAAACTGGAAGAACCTGTTTCTTCAAGTGGAAAAAAACACGTTTTTCACCTGTGGAATAAACTGGCGACCCTGGTGACATAAAATCTCAACTTTTTTGTACGTCGGGGACCGGGCTGTAGTTTTAGTCAAGCGTGGATCACGAAATACGCTGGGCCAAACATCATGAGAGATTCACAAGATAAGAAATTCAAAGAATTTGAAACCCCATGGCGCGGCGTTGCATGTGCATGAGTTCTTGCACTTACGCGATAAGAGACATTCGCAGGCGATACCACGGTCAATTATTCAGGAAAATAACTTTGATTTTGAATCAAGGTATTAAATATTTATGATGGGGCCGGGCCGAGGGGAAGCGCCAGAGCCCAAGCTGGTGGAAACATGCCTCTCAGATGGAGAGAGCGATGATTCTTGAGAGAGCGGACCAGATCGAGAGAGAAATCCCCTCTAATACTGGAATGGTTTGTCCCATCATAAATGACGGCATCTATAAGGAATGGTCTTAAGTTTGTCTGTGACCGTTTTGTTAGCACTGATTTCTAAGGTTTCTGCTGAATTCGCATAACGAGCACAAATAGACAAATTTATGGGCATTTCCTGGAAGGTGGAATTGACGTTTGAACTTGAGTCCGATTTGAAAAGTGAAGTATAGAACTGCTTTGAAAATTGTTATAGTACTGGAGCTCGAGGACCCTGCATTCCGGTTGACATCAAGGCAGAGTATTGGACATCGCTTTGAGATTGAAGCTAATTCAGGTCCGTTGACAAGATGTGCAAGACAACGGAACGGAGGAGATTGCAGGATTTTCAGGGCACAGAACAAGGTCTTCACTTGCCAAGAGGTATGTCGCGTGTCCGTGTGTTAAAATATTTGAAAGCTGAGGTGTAGGATTCTGTTTTTAACTTGAGAAACGTGTGTTTATGACCTGTATAAATGTCAGTGCTTACAATTTGAAAGCCTTTTGAACTATTGAAAGACCTGCTGCCCAGTGGGCACAGTTGCATTCTCAATACACAATGTTTGACTTCATTCACCCCAATGGCTGTTTTGAACATGATTTCAACCTCAGTTGAAATTTGATTGCAATCAACGTTGAAATTGGGTTTAGTTGAAGAAAACTTTTACAAATTAAACTTTATTTTCAACACACTCTCAATGTTCAGGTTGAAGCCAGTGGTGGCGCCAGACTTCCTTTTTGGGGGGGAAAATGGGGGGGGGGGGGGAGGGCAAGTGGAATTGGTGGGGGGGGGGAAATGAAATTTTGGGGGTGCAAAACTTCCACAATATTGAGATTTTTAGCAATGGTTGGCCCAAATACAGATTTTTTCCACTTAAATCTCATTTTTCTGCTGCTGGGGGGGGGGGGGGAAACTGGGAGAAAGAAGCCCCGTCCCCCTCCCCCTCCCCCAACTCTGATCCACCACTGGTTTAAGGCAAATGTTGAAAACTTACAATTTGCCTGGGTTTTGTTATAAATTGGCACTGCAACAAAGGAAAGTGGTTCAGCCCCCTGTTTCACATGAGATATCCCTTACAAATATCAAAAGTCTTGATTTTTGCACGCCTTGATTTACAAGCTTTCCAAGCAATATAACCCCTTTTGCATGGGGAAATGTAATTAATGTTTTGTTTAGTTTTTTTCATATACAATTTTGACACCATGTTTTTCCAATCAGAATTTCATTGAGAATCTGACATCATGGGTGTCATTTAAAGAGACACCGGGCACATTGGAAAAATAGTGCGGCCTCAGCTTTTTCAAAATCGATATTTTGCAATGGTTGTAAGCTTTATACAGCCCTCACCCGAATATTAAGACCAATCAGCTGCCTTATGGTAAACAGAACGATTTTATTATTTAGCGTCACACGGCGACGTAAAATTCGCAACGACGAAAATGCGTTTAACACAGAACACGGATGTTTCCCACGCTATGGCCACTGTTTGACCGGTTTTAGTAACCTTTGTGTTTGTTATCATGAGGTCCGAATCAAAAATATTCATGTAATACACACATTTGTTGATTAAGTTTTATGAAACCTTAAAATTATGCCTACAAATTACCTGGATGGCCTTTATCTCATATCAAGTCCCTATCTGTTTTGGGGTATGTTATTTTTATGTGTAAAATATATCTCTGTTCTTCAAACTTATTACTTATCTAATGTGCGTATTATCATCCTGGTAGAAAGCCCTGCTGACTCAGATAACAAAAAAAATTACATAAAAAATGTGGTTTTACTTCATGGAGTTTCTAACACTTTAAAAATAAATGATTTATCACATTTTTTATGCCACACCATTCTACACCAAAAAACACCCAGAGAGTGATTTCAAAGTTGTGGAGGGTTCCATTACAACTTTCAAAATTGTCTTTCGCATCGCATGGCATTTTTGATGGTGACCCCCTTGCATGATTTGCCTCATTTGCATTTTTGTTTGTGTACTTGATAATGGTGTATTTTGCACAACGAGTCTGCTCTATGTGCGCTTGGGTTTTACACTAGATTCTTGTCTTAGTTATAGAAGAATAAGCTGCATTATAGTATTGATGCTTTTATTCTGTAAAGAGTAGAAAAGTGCGTAAAAAAGAGATTTTCTAGTTTAGCTTATTTAATACATCGCATTAAACCCAAGTGCAACACTGGACTCCCGATCGCACCCCAAGTGGCGTTTTTTGCTAAATACAACTCTATATTCAAGTGCAACATTTGGCAGTTAAGTAATGTCTGTAATTTTTTTTTTTTAATCGTAAAGTGTGAGAAATGGGAAATATTCAAGGGAATTTTTATGCTGCCAACCCTGGGGGACTTCTCAACTTTATTTTGAGTAGGTATGTGCCACCCAGATTAAAAAAAATGGGATCTTATAGGCAGCACATACCCATACTACCTCCCAATGCGAGAACTCCCCCCCCCCCATGCTGCCAACAAGCTTGCAAATTAATTTGCAAAATGTGTAACTTCACAGTTCCACTTTGACATATGTGATTTTGTACATGGCCTATAAGGTTAGGCCAAGGGAAATTGATTCTTATAGTTTTCTGTTGGAGCATGCATCAGATTTGCTGCTGTGGCAAATATTTCATTATTTTGTGGTGAAATGGCTTTCCTTGATATTATTATTAAAACAAATTCTTGGTTGCTCAAAAATATTCAAGCATCCCTTCCTGTTCATTTTAACCAGCTTTCTTGGGAGGGGGTTTGCAGTATACCATAAAAAAGGATTTTCCTCTAGATTTTGTCCCGCTTGTCATCATATTCGGTGCAAAAATGTTTTAAGAGGTTTTAAACTTTTGAAGAAATAAACCTGCAAATACCCGTTTTGTTACTTAGGAACTTGTAAACTTGTTTTGTGTAATAAATATAAGGGTAGCAGTGGATTCAGCATGCCTTTACTAGTTGTAGGCTAAGTATACAAATATCGAATGCTTAAGAGTGTGATAGTAAAAAATATATCATGAGGTCCAATTTTGACTTTTCTATTTCACCGTATTCACAAGGCAAAGCCGAGTGAAATGGAACAGTCCAAATTTGACCGAATGATATATTTTTACTATTGCACGATTATAGGTAGTCAATATTTGTTTTATATCATGATATCACGTGGTTTAATTTCATGCCATGTGATAGTAAAAACTATCACATGGCTCAAATCACTGTAATCATGATATAATGAATAATGAAATCAGACCTAATCACTAGTTAAAAATCTCCAACAGTAAAGAATCAACTTCCATTGGCCTTATATAAGCTTACATTTTAGAAGCACGAGCAAAGTTTTTTTTTTTTTTTTTTTTTTTTTTTTTTTTTTTTTTTTTTTTTTTTTTTTTTTTTTTTTTTTTTTTTTTTTTTTCAGTACTAAAAAAAAGGGTCTTTAGGCAAGAGACAGCCATTTCCCTTAGGGTTTTTTCAGGTCACAAATTTGCAAAATATCCCCCAAAATATTTTTTTTTAAATAGAGGTATTTGGGTGAACATTTTCATAACTTCCCCCCAAAATAGGGGTCTTTGGGTAACAGTGTTAAAATTTTCCAAAAAATATGGGGTCTTTGGGTGAGATTTTCAAAAAATATGGGATCTTTGGGTGACAACGATGCTGAGGTCTTAAACAGCCTTACATACACATCATGCATCACTTCCAAAATGGGAGTGCCCCTCTCACCCTCAAAATTAAAGGTGCGTGTTCCGATCGTCTTTGGGACCCCCTGATTTACCCGGAAGTAGTGTCATCAAAATTTTTTTTTTTTTTTTTTTTCAACAATATTTTAAAGACAATTTTGGCCTCCGAATGAGAAAATTTGACTAATTTTCCAATAAAGTTGAGAAAATTAAACAAAAATAATTAATATACCAAAATAGGCATGGGTCATTGATACAATATTTTTGTAGAATTGACCACATCCCCCAAACTAAAGGTGTTTTGAAACTTCTGCAATCTCATTTAATGCCATGTGATATGATATCCTAGCAGCATTGTGGCTCTGAGTTGGGACAATCAGATATTTTGTGGTAAGGGGGCACCCACAATTTTAATTAAGAACATGAGCTGTTGGGAATGGACTGACTGCCTATCCCATTAAGGACATTCAAACATTTTATACGGAGGGTTCTCTAATTTTTCAGTATCATCATGATGATGTTTTCCATTGATAGATCTGCAGATCTTTCAATTCAAAATTCAATTCAAAATAGTTTATTACTTATTTCAATGGAAAACATATTTCTTAAAATAGTTAAAATATTTGTTCATGTTGCATATGGTATGCATTGAGTAGAGCCGGGAGTAGACTCAGTAGACTCAATGTAATTTCCCTTTTTAAGACACTATCAGTGATTTGAAAAATATTTGAAATGTGCAGGAATATCTTCCAAGTGAAGATAAAGCTGTAGAATTCTCATAAGTTACACCTTTTTCCAGCTGTAGAATTGACAGAAAAGAAGAAAAGGGAGTGTTCCAATATACCGATTCTCCATCCATTACGTGTTATAGTAAGGGTGTCCGCGAACGGACAGTAATGACTAAAATCTCCGATCTGTCCTTATTAGGTTGCTCTGTCTTATCATTGCAGGGTATGGTTAGGATACCTGTACTTTTTTTATTTTTTTCAGTTTTTTAATTTTTTGATTTTGATGATTTTTTCGATTTGCCGATGTTAGGCAAATACTGATATGTCTTATATGCATAACGTAACAGGTGGGGGAGGCAGTGTGCCACCATAAGCGTCAACCCTGAGGGGATGAAGGGTGTATATACCCCCAATATTTTGATAAGAGGGGATGGTCAATATGATCATCCCCCCAATGTCTATGCCCGTTCATGTGTTTTTGGCAAAAATAATCTCATTTTACCATAATAGTTTGAAAGTGGTAAATTTCCATGTGCTTCGCAGGGCGCACATTTTGTTCTAATTACCCCCCTCCCATTTCAAAAAGAAATTTGCTAGCCCAGAGAGCTTTGACCAGCAAGAAAAGGTTGAAAATCATGCTAAATCAGCCCTTTTTGCTCACCGGGAAATTTTCAATGCCTTCAACCACCCTCCAAGTTTGAAAATCTGCCTCAAAACCAGGAATTTCCCCCTCTGACAAGTGACCCTCATGATGCCCCTGCCTCCTACATATTCATGCATGGAATGCAGAACTCACACACTGCTATTTTGCATTCGAAAGATCCCTTGCTTGAATAAAAGAAGTTAAAATCGTCTAAAGAATATTTTGCACCAAAAATATCTTGTGAATTTGGCCACCCTGTATTTTTAAAACAGAGCATCAGTTGCCTCCTTGTTTTTTGAGGGCTTGTCGTGTCTTTCAAAATCCACATATGACCTGCAAATTTGGGAAAAAATTGACCCATGTATGACAAATGTAATTTTTCATATGCTACACCCTATACATGTAGGAGTCCTATGTCTTTCTAGATCTTTCTTGCCATATCTGATATCTTTGTAGTAAAGTTTGCACAAATGTATATACAGTTTTTAAATTTGCATAAAAATTGTGTTGAGTTAAATACATGTAACAGTCACAAAAAAACCTCTCCCCAGGCCGGCAAATGGTTAACTTAAAATTTAAATCAAACCACATTAATTAGTCATTGTTTTTTTACACTAAATCAATATTTCATTGTTTTTATTCTAGTTATGTTTGGAAGTGTCATTGATATGACTTGATTATTGTAGAATATTTAAACATAATGTTCTACAACTCCTGCTTTTGATTTTATTTATCATCCAAAAAGATTGTTCTAAATGTAGTATTATTGTTGTTTGCTTGAAATGTTTTACTTTTTAGTATTTCAATGTCCTAGAGGTTGTTCACCTATTGCTATAGGCCACTGTTTATCTTTAAGAGTCTTTTAAGTACTATTTGAAGAAAAGCTATTTTATTCAGTGTTTACTTATCCCATGTTGCTTTCAGTTTCAAGTGCTCTTTAAATGTTTAAGTGGAGAGATTAGGCATACTCCATAGATAGAGTCCCTGTTTCACTTAGAGTAGATGCATGTTGGTAGAGATTATTTCTTTGAGTCAGGCCTTTTGGTATAGACTAGCTGGCCCCACTTTAATTAAACTACCACATACTTAAGCCAGGTATAGACACTTGAAATTGGTAGCTATGGAGGTATAATTATGCATTCAACCTCTTTAACAAGTTAAATAAGATTTGGCTTAGGGGCTACATAGTAAATTGTTAAGGAGTTATTTTAATACTGTTGCAGAGTTTTGCAATTTAGTTGTGCTCAAATGTGATTGGCTAGCTAGTTTTGCAATCGGGTTTCCCTCGATTCCCATTTTAGGTCAAATTCTTCACTCCATCTAGAGCTTCCATATGCTCAACATCTTAAATCCATCTCTGCATGTGCAACTTAACTTAGGCCATTAATTCAAGTTATATATTCCATCATCATTAATTAAAGTCTATCTTACGCCAACTTTGTACCATCTAAGTTGTCAACATCTGTGTATTAAAATCACCACATCATCAAGTTAAAAGCTGCATATTTCTGTTATGTTTTCTTCTGTATTGTATAATCGCATCGAGTAAATGCCCAGGGCTACGATCAGTCGGCGAGTGAACTCACAGAGCACCCCTATTTTCTTACTGTTACAAACATATTGGTGACCATTTTGTCATTTTACAGTGTACATTTTTGTACGGTACCATGCAGTTTGTGTAGCTAATTCCATCACAACATAAATTAATGTAGAATTTAAAAAATCACAAAACTTGGTGGGTGTGGTGGACACATTGACAGTGTTTTTGTAATATTTGCTTTGCTGTATGGTATACATGTAATTCCATAAATTTGCAGCTATTACAGACACCTATACCATAAATTGAAGTTTGAGGAGTTTATGTCACTTACAAACCAAATACAATTGTTAATCCAATTAATAGGAAGCCAGAACGGCACAGCAGGGAACAGGTGGCAATACTTGAGGAATATTGGAGAAAAGGTATGAAGGCTTATGGCACCCCGGAACTGCATAAAATGGTACAAGCAGCAGCAGAGCAAACAGAACTTCAAGTAAACCAAGTTAAGGTAACTTGAACATATACACTGGAACTTGGAAGCATTTCAATTGCTATAGCTTTAAGACTATCTGAAAGTAAGTAAGCTCATTTGGTTGACTTGTGATGGTCCTTAAAACTCAATTTCATACTTAAAGGTGCATGTTCTGGTCGTCAGATGAATTGAAAGGCTGTATTTTTTCATTGTCCTGAAATTTGAGCCATATCAAATCATTCAATCCAAGTATAAACAAACAAGGCGGTTTGCTTGAACCCACAAGTTTCACCTGCTTTGCAAAATATAGCTGTAGACAAAAAGCAGCACACAGAGTGAACTGTGCGAGTCCAGAGTGTCGGGCCCCGAAAGTTGTGCAAGCAGATCTAATATTTTCTCATTGTTTTACTTCACACTATTTCATTTGACAACATCCGAGTGGTCACAACATTTTCAATTGTGGAGCTTAATTAATCTTGGAATGAAAGTTGAAATCCCGCCAACGAGCATAAGTGACAGATTCTGTAGGAGTAGCACAACGGTTTGCATTATAGTATTTCTTTATTTCCTCTGCTGCTCTAATTTGGACAATACAGGGGTCACAGCATTCTCCATTTGTAGATATTAATCATGAGAAGTCATAAACAAGAGCAGTTTAGGAGTAGGCCCCTGTTTGCATTATTAGTATTCTATACCTTTCAATTTCATTTGACCATCACCCCTACGGGGTCACAATATTTTCTGTTGTTATTTGAAACGTCCCCCATGAGCATAAGGGAGAGATGTTTAGGAGTAGCACCCCCCGGGTTAGGCATTTATAAGTATTCTATACTTCATTTGATACCACCATAGGGGTCACAACATTTTCCATTGTGGAGATATTAATCTTAAGTCCGCTTTTACATGAGCATTAAGTAAAAGAACGTTTAGGAGTAGCACCAAGGTTGCCTTATAGTATTATATACTTCTCACTTTTTCATTTGACACCCACCCTAGGGGTCACACACGAGTGGCGGCGCCCGGACCTCTTTGTCTGGGGGGGCAAAGTTGAAATTCTGGGGGGAAAATATGGAAAATTTGGAAATTTTTCACAAATTTTGAAAATCACTGAATTTTGCCCCAAATCCTTCATTTTTCTTTCGACCAGGGGGGGGGGCAAACTGGGGGGGGCAAGAAAAAATTGGGGGGGGGGGGGCAAATGCCCCCCCCCTGGCGCCGCAGGAGGTCACTCCACAGCATTTCTGTAGTGGAGAAATTAATCTCAAAAGGCACCCAAATGAGCATATTAAGGAAGATACGTAGAGTAGCACCCCGGTGTGGACATTCATAGTGTTCTTTATTTCCCACTTTTTCATTTGACACCACCACATGGTCACATTATTCTCCGTATTCTCTGTTGTTGGAGATCTTGAAATGTTCACCAACATGAGCATAACCAAGCGATGTTTAGGAGTAGCACCCCACATGTTCATTTATAGTATTCTTTATTTCCTTCTCTTTCTTTGACACCACTGTGGGGGGTCACAATATTTTTCATTGTGGAGATATATCATGTAAATGACTCAAGAATCTAAAATTCATCAGCAAAAATCCTTAAAATTACCTAAATTTTTTTTTTAATCATTATATAAAATGTATCAATTTGGCAACACTATTTTTGAAAAAATCCTGTGACCACATTTTAAAAAATTTTTTCCAAGAAATGTAAACAGGCTGGCAACCCAAAAAACTGCCATGTGCAACAACCAGAACTAGAAAAAACGTTTAACCCTTTCAATTAAAACATGGGTACTACCTAAAATATTTCCCTGTTTCATAACAGCTTTGGTCAGAAGCTGTCAAATTTCTAGGCCTGGTGTAACTTAATGTAGTGAAGGAATTTTGCATAATTATCCAATGTCCTTTCAGCGGTACAGCAATACGCAATTTATTAGATCAATTGATCAAAAAATGCCCTTTTAATTGGCCCACATGCACTTTGACCCAATTTCTGCTTCACACAAAAGATTATTCTAGCAGTCTTTCATGTAGCGCGAAGGACTTTTCATATCTGATGTCGTGTTAGCTATACAGCAAGTATTGATATTTAATTAGCTCATTTGCATACCTAAGCCGCACATATCACGCACCTTTTGAATTGCACTAACAGATGTGCACCATTATAGGCTTCATGCAGCGAAGGAAGTTGCTATACTATGTACTGTTTCAAAATATGCAATTATGCTGATTTTTACATAATTAATTACTCATTTGCATATGTAATTTGTCCAAAATATCCCCCACAGGTCTAAGGTTCAGGGGTGCGAGAACTCTTCACCCTCTTTCCTTCCACCAATAACATCATGATATTCCGCGATTAACTCCAGAATCCTTGTACACAAGCCTTGCGGAAAAAAATGTAAAGTATGCTAAGTAGATACTTAATTAGCATATTTTAAGCCAAATTAAATAGTCGGAACTCATCACCCCACTTCTTTCCACCAAGTTACATCATCGTAGCCCTTACAGAACGCCAGATAAATCATACACAAGCAGTTTTACATGGATGGACGGACAGACAGAAAAGTGATTGCTAAGTCTCTTCCGAACAAAGTTCAGGCGAGACAAAAACTGACGTTTTAATGGTTAACCATCAATGTTAGCACAGTTCAGGGCTTTGCAATATGCATTATTCTACCATCAAAACTGCAAGTTTGTTTTCCCACAGTACTTTATGGGGTGTATGTGCATGTGTCAGGCTCTCATATCCAGAGAATACAATAGACAATCGGAACAAGCACCTTTAAACACACACAGTGATTGCTACATATCTGAAATTAAAAAAAATCAAAATCATATCTTTACATATCTGTAACATATAGGGTATGTATTCTAACATACCCTACAAGTTCTATTTCTAAGATTGAAAGCAACCTAATATAGGTTTTCCCGTTTAATTTAACACTATTTGCATTATATTTCATATCTGGTTAAGTTATAATTCGTCTTAGAAAATTGGATTGTGCATCTCGTGAAATAAAATTTCCGTCAAAACTTGTATTTCAAGTATGACCACTGCATTTCATAAATTGGTCATTAAGTTTCGTCCTTGGAACATAGAATTCGTCCCACCTGTTGTGTCGACGACACTTGCACAAATATAATTCGTCTTTGTTCATTATTTTTCATACTTTTATCAATGTAATTCGTCCCACAGTGTTTCGTACACAAATACAGTGTAGACCAAGCTTCCGTGTTGCATAGCCCCCAGACAACAAATTGATGGATAGGTAATTGGATGAAAGTCTAACATCATTTGGATCAAACATGGCCTTAGAAATTACAATATATATAAACAGCGCAGTTTGAAAAACATTTGCTCTAAAATTTCTAGATTTTTGTGCATGATTTAATCATCGGGACATCCCAAAAATAAGTGAAAACTTTGTCCAAAGTCACTTTCAGTTACATTTATTTAATGTCAATTTCATGATCAATAAATGTAAAAAAGAAAACATAAGAAAGTCATAATCAAAGAGAAAGATAACTAGAGGCAAATTGTGCTCGAAGAGCACGAACCTAGCCGTGGGAGAAAGGGACCTTTGAACCCATGCAGAGCACAAATTTTGGGAAGAGTCTGAAGCTGCTTCATAGGATGAGCCCGTGACCATACAACGTTGCATATAGCAAATACGAATTTTGAAGATTTTTACATTAAAGACACGAAGTTCCCCTTTAATGGACTTTGACCCCCATGTTGAGCACAACTTTGTGAAGGGTTTTGAAGCTGCTTCATATGCATGGCTCACGTGACCATGGTTACTTGCAAATGGAGCAAATATGAATTTTTGAGAGTTTCACATTAAGAACGGAAGTAGTTCCCCTTTAATGACCTTTGACCCATATGGTTGAGCACAACTTTGTGTTTGTGAAGGGTCTCAAGTTGTTTCATATGCATGATCACGTGACCATGCTACCATGCATATAGCAAATATGAATTTTTTAATCAGACGGACAGTGTTCCTTTAATGACCCCTTAAATGACCTTCGATCAAAATCTGGTGTACACCCCCACATAGGGGCCTTGGGTCAACGGTTCTTCTGAACCACGTCTTGTAATTATAGCAATTGATTGTGAAAAGAAAGGATTTTATAGTTTTGACGAATGACCCTTTAAGCGGCCCACATGACCTTTGACCCCCAATCTGCGTACACCCCATAGGGGTCTGGGGGTCAGTGTGGTTTTTCTGATAACATCTGGTGATCAGGGCACCTTATTGTGGCAGAGGGAAGGCTTTTATCGAGTTCCGATAAGAGAGCTTTATCCAGTGGTTATTGTGACCAAGTATGACATTTATCTAATTTGGTTGATGGGTATAGTGTTGTTTTTTGCATATAATAGCTCATTTAACTATTTACAGGTGCCCGTGGAGCCAAGAATATTATGTCAATGATTCGTCTCAACTCTATCCGCAACTTTTGCACAGACAGCACAATCAATCTTATTGTTTTGAGACTATAGCATTTTGGCATATTAATTAGACATGGCCGCCATTTTGAAAGAGTAATGAACTCCGATCCCGTTTATCTGTGTAAATCCTAAGGAAGGATGGTTAGGATTCTGTGAACAAATTTGGAATCTCTAGCTTGTTGTTGCTGTAGGACAAGTGGCTTGTAAGAATTTTTACAAAATGGCGGCTACTTTCGGTGACGGGACCTTTGACACCCCCCCCAATCTGAGTACAACCCCATATGAAGCTTGGGTCAGCGGTTCTTCTGACAACTTGGTGATATCGGGTTAAACCGTTTGGTACTCGTAGAATTTTAGGAGAATTGGAAAGAGCATAAGAAGATCGAGAGAAATGACTGGAATACATGACCTTAGTCGTTGCACGATAAGGGAAAAGAAAGAAGAAACAGAAAAATCGCACAAAACAGGACCCTAAGCCGTGCTTCGCAACAGGCGGCTAGGTAAAGGCTGAGACAAAAATGACGAAAAGGGAGGGTAAAAATGCAAATAGACATATAAAGTATAGTCCTATATCTATACACATACACATGCATGCATGATTCAAGACGAAATCAAATAAAACAAATATGAAATCATTTGGTAAAAAGACGAAATACACTAAGACATTATGTTGCTAACCACATGATTAGACGAAATTTACGTATATTTGGACGAAATAAAATGAGCATGGTATGAATAGCATTAATCCAAATATGAATATAATTGACCAAAGACTAAATTAAGTTTACAAACAGACACTTTGTTAGCAATTTTGTAGACGAAATCTAACTTAACCACATATGAAATATAACAAATATAGTTTTAAATCAAACGGGAAAACCTATAATAATGACAAAATTTAAATTATATTATATTATATTATTATTATATATTTTAGTCATTACTGTCCGTACGGACACATAAAGGCTGACTCAGAGATTTTGAAATATAATTTTTCTGGATAGTAATTAAAAATAATCATCTAGAACTAAAGAATTCCAAAGTAGAGATGAATCGGATCTTCCGTTTTCATGCATGAAGACAGGTAAAATACAGTATATAATAGTGCCATAGTATACCTTGTATTTATAACAAAAAATCCGGATCTGGAATTTATAACAAAGTTGTGATTTTCTATATGAAGCACCTCGATTTGAGCTAAGTTATTTCACACAGTGATTAGTATATGGACAAGCATCATGTACAAGCAAAAAACATGATGTTTGAAGATTGAGTGCGTCCTCATCGGGAAATCTCTGAGTCAGCCTTTAAACACACAAACAATTGAACATGTTGACTGAAGAGTCATATCTTTGAACACTGCTGTTTTCTTCCTTTTCTAACTCAAGAGAATTCTGCAGACTTATCCTTCACTTTTAAGCTATTGCTGCAAATTTCAAATATTTTTAGTTTTTTGGGTGAACCACTGATAGTCACTTTACAGGGGCATTTGGTGATCCACAGTCTCATCCCGCTACTTACCGACCAAAAATTTATTTTAATATCAGTACAATAAATAAAAAATATGGTTTTAAAGCAATATTAGCACATTTTTTTTAAGAGCGCCCCCGATTTTTCAAAAATTTGGAGATTTTTACACGGTTGCATTGGTAACTGGCTAGTAAACTATACCTGTGAATGATGAGGCTCGAAAATGTCTATGTGTCACAAACGAAGGAATTTTAGAATAATTACTATCGGGATCCCTGATAATTCAACGGCTGCTGGGAACGGTCTTCCAATATGAAATAGCCGGGAAATAGCGCCATGTACGTGTCTACGCTCATCCATTAGTTGTTTTAATAGTTCAGGCAAGTCAAGTTATAGGTTATTTTCTCGAGGTGGCACTATTTCATCATGGACGGACATAAACATAGCATTTCCAGCTCTGCGTTAAGTCCAATTTGGGATCCCAATTTTAATTACAAAATTGTCTTTATAACCTTGCAGAATTGGATTGGAAAAGAAACCAAGAAAAGGAAAATACAATGTGGAGACATTGGTAGAAGAAAGACAGTATCCCTGCACCAAAGGAGACCTTCGCATGCCAATGACCTTTATCGGCTATTCCGGACACAGTATCTAACTGGAAAAAGTATGTATCAACAATTTTTCAAATTAAAAATGCAATCAGACATAAATTGAGATGTAACCATGGACATTTTAAAGAGATACAACCTTGGACATTTTCAGAATTTTGTACTCACATTTAAACTAAAAATCTTCTTTAGGAATTTCTGGTGTGCATGACAGAAATTAATAGCTGCTTTTCTATAGGTTTCACAAGGACAGCAGGAAAGTACAAAAGTTGTGTTCTTTTATACTTTTTGGGTCCAATAAACCTTTGAAACATTCTTGGTAGGGGTTCTAACCCAATCCCAGTGCAAATGTAGCTTTGTATCCTAAGAAAATATTGTGTAATTTAAAGGTGGGTGACACGATTGGCACTTCTCCCCATCACCTTTACTCCATCAAAATTGAGATTTTGTATCATCAGTATGTTCAAATTTTCCTCATTAAGCCAGTGAATTTTTAGGCCCTTGAAATATTTCCTTTCATGTTATGAACAAAAAACATCTCCAACTGCATAATTTACAACTATTTGCTGGTGTTCATGTGTTTTTCAGCCTGTCTAGAAATTCAAAAAAGAATCCAAGCAGATGGAGGATAAGCTGTAGCAAACAAAAAGTGAGGGGGGGGGGGTAATTTAGGCAAGACTGGGAAAACTAAACAGGTGTGTTCCAGTGGAAAAGCACAGGACTTGTGATCAGTAAACCATTAAATTGTGAGTTTGATGCCCTGCTGTGGTCAATGTGTTTGTGTCTCTGGGCAAGATACTCCTCACATCTTTGAAACAAGCTCATTTTATGCTCATTCTTGTACACTGATTACAGATTAATAGCTGCACATTTACTCCTTGTGAGAAAATGGGACAAATCAATGTATGAGCGCTGAGATTTTGATGCGTCGGAGCGAGTGCATTGGACAAGCATCAAAATTCAGCGCAAGTGCATTGATTTGTCCCATTTTCGAGCAAAAGTAAATGTGCAGTGATTAACATAATTCATACACAACCAGAAAACCAAATAATTTGCCATAATTAGTTTTTAAAATATCATTTACCATGGAAATTAAAAACAAATTACCCAAGTGAAAATAAATCAATCTTGCGAGACCCACACATGTTCGAAAGCACCTTACGGGACATTTTCAATCCACTCACACTACATTCGCATATCATAAGTATTGAGCGGGGGGAGCAAAATCAGGGATTGGGTGAGAGTGAGTTAAAGGGATCAAGCCAATTATATCGATCACCCATTTTTTGTGAGTGCCCCCTCTTTCCCATGTATATGGGCTAAGAATAACATTTCTCTGTATATCATTTCAGGCCAGACAACTGAAGCTGAGCAAAGAAAGCTGATGAAAGACATGGCTAAAGAATGGAGGCGGGTAAAAAAGAGTTCTTCAAAAATGGATAAATTGAAAAAGGACATGAAGAAGCTAGGTGGAAAGCTCCAAGTTGAGATGTCTAGTTTAAGCATAAATCAAAAGAAATTCCGGGCAGCAGCTTTCATGAAGAAAATAGACCACTATGTGAGTATATGAATTTGTACATCAATTCAAAGTTGTTCATACTTATATGGATAACCAATGTGAGTTATGAAGATAAGGGTGCATCAAATGCCTCTCATGTAAATCAATTAAAGGCACTATCAGTGATTTGCTAAATCAGAAAAAATCAGATTTTTGCATCTCTGACACAAGTGTATGTGTCCCAACATACCCGACGAGTGATACGACCAAAATCAGTCAAATAAGGACAAAATCTGATATTTTACTTTAGTCATTACTGTCCGAATGGACACTTACTACAACACGTATTTGAATGGAGATTCATATCTTTGATTACTGCTATTTTCATTTTCAATTAGTTTTTCAGTTGGAAAAAATAACTTATGAGAATTCTACAGACTTATCCTGCACTTTGAAGTTATTCCTGCAAATTCAAATATATTGAATTCTTTTTCGGGCAGATCACTGATAGTGCCTTTAAGTGTGTCTTTAAGCGTGCCACTTGTCAAAAGGATAACCTCCACCAAATTAAAATCCATTTGGATGTTTACAATTGGTCTCAGTGAGCTTAACCCTTGCACAACTAAATCTCACCAAAACTCACTGTGTTAATTGAGAAAAATGCACTAAGTCCAGAAAGTAGCGATGACATCATCAAACCAAGACTCATATGGGCACGAAATCGCTGCCCGGGCCAGCGACACTGCCGTAGCGTGCTATCCCGGGTCATGGGGCTGGGGCCCAAAGGGCCCTGGGTTCGAATCCCACCCGAATTTGCGACTTTTCTTGTTCCCCTCTTCCCTCACTCCTTCAGTTCCTCCCGGGAGGGTTAGGGTTATGGTTTTGTACACAAAGTCAAGAGGATGTTTTGTTGTTTTTTAACAAAATGCAAAAGATGATGATTGCCATTTGTGATATGGCCAGAAATTCCCCAAGAGGTGCATTATGAGGTTAGAAAAAAAAATCCCAAAAATACCAAACAAGGCAGAGATAGAGGTTATTATTTTAACAAGTGCCACTTTTCAAGACCATAGTGGTTCAGCTTACAAATTTGTTTTTCTGTGCCACCGGGAACCTCTCTTAATAATGACACGTAATCATACTTCTGCAAATCAAACGTTCCTTGTAGATTATCAAGAGTTGTGCTTAAAGAGACACTGGCACATTTGAAAAATATCGCGCCCTCAAGATTTTTCAAAATCGATATTTTTGCATGGTTGTAAAGCTTTTATATACAAAAAGCCCTCACCCGAAATGATTAAGACCAAATCAGCTTCCTTATGGGTAAACAGAACGATTTTATAATTTAACGTCGCCGGTGACGTTAAATTAAGTAGCCGACGAAAATGGCATTTAACACAAGAACACGCACGCCGTATGCATGTTTCCCACGCTATGCACACTTTTGATCGGTCTATAACCTTTGTGGTTTTAATATCAGTGAGTACGAGTCAAAAATATTCATGTAATATACACATTTGTTGAATAAAGTTATGGAAAACTTAAAAGTTGGCCTACAAATTACCTGGATGTCTTTATCCTCATATCAATGTCCTATCTGTTTTGGGGTATGTTATTTTTATGTGTAAAATAATTATATCTCTGTTCTTCCAATGGCCTAGACTATCATTTGAGAGCAATTGAAGAAATTTCATATTTTGTGAACATGTGCCAGTGCCGCTTTAAGTCTAGTGGGCTCAATTTCTAATGATGAAGATCAAGAAATCTTTCTCGATTGGTGTCTGCACCTTTTTTTAAACAGTATTTTCAATATTTCTTCCTCATCTTGAGAATTTCTTGAAGCCACCCCAGGGGAAGGGGGATTTGGGGGGGGGGGTAACTGGGTATTCTGGTTGGGTAACCACCTGCTTTACAAAAAACGCGTGACCTGGGCAGGTTTCGAGACTTGCAATATAGGGTATCAAATTCAACCTATGTCTCTGTCAGTCTCATATAGGGTATCAAATGTTACTTTTCAGTTTCAGGTAGTGTATAAAATCAGCAGGAATCTGTTAGAATGATGATTTTTGTGTTGATATCATGCTCAAAAAACAGACTAAAAAGTCCATAAAATAGCTCAAATGGGGTGTAAAATCCCAGATTAAAATTTCAATGATACTGTTGCTTGGCCACGAGCCTCAGGTAACGTGTCTATTTGAAGAGGTCTGGTCTCGGATAGGGTATTCATTTGAACAGATCTGGTCTCAGATAGGGTACCATTTAATTCATTTCTGGTCTCATATAGAGTCACCCCCGGAAACCTTTTAACTTTTATTTATAGTGTATGATTGAGCAAAGAGGAATTGAGTGTGACGTCCGCCAAAACAACGGCGCGTAACTTTGTCACCAGCGTGGTATCAGCTCTGTTGACAATTTCAATTCGTACAAGTTTTCGTAAAACTTTTGCCACATGATTCCCTACCTTTAAAGATAAATTCCTAGTAATTACAAGTTTCAGTGAATCTATCCAGCATTTTTACTTATTCGTATAACTGTTTGTTGGGACATTTGGTAAGAACTCGATAAACGTTAACTTGAGTCTAGGAAGTTGAGACCGAGTCTAGGCAAGGATACATGATTTGTAACATCACGTCTAGGCATATCGGACTTACATGTTTGTTTGTTTATGAACTAAAAAAGGTCTTGACAACTTAAAATTCGGGTGCAGTATTTAACATTTAGTTCATGTACCATTCATGACTGTGAACACTGTATGTAGCATCTATAGTCTAGGTTTGTGTGCACTTGACCGGAAGTTACCATCATGGCGACAAACAAAGAAATGGAGTCAACACGTAGTTTCCAGTCGATTATGGTTTGCATGCAAAGGATAATGGGGGCTGGCTTCCGCGCTGCTGTGCTTCAAGACTAAAGACAAGAAAAACGATTGACATGAGGGCCATTTTAATGAAGAGTATTTACGACCTGTTGTAAATAAATGAATACAATTTTTCTTACTCCACTTAAAGGTGCATGCCCTGATTTTTTTCTGTTGGAATTTTATAAATAGATAAATGCAAGCAGGTGTGAATACAGAGAGTATCCCCCCAAAATTACCCCTAAAAGTGCCTCAATTTATGTCTTTAATAAACATTTATGCAAATTATTTGTGTATTTAAAAAGTATTATTACTGTAATTAGCGTTACAAAACAGCAAACTCAATTGAATTCGGTTCCCAAATGATGGAGTTGAAATATGTGTTTTCTTACTTGAAACATGTATAGACTTACACATACATCAAAAGGGGTTTAGCAATGGAATCTAAATTAAAGGTGCAACGAGAGATTTAAAGTCATCCATATTTTCTGTGAAATGTAGTGATTTCATATAGATTAGATGCTCAATAGATTCCTTACCTTTTATTTGGTTACAGAAATAACTAAAAATGAAAACAAAAGGTGATTTGTAAGATATTTTCAATAGAAAACATAGGCTGAATTTCATATTTGCTCCTATACGAAATTAGAAATTTCACAATTTTTGTACCAAAGAAACAGTTCTCAGCTTAATCCTTACAGATGGGGATATTTTTGATATAAATCTTTACACCAGTGCCAAAATCAGAATTTTCACATTTTTTTTCGGGACAATGGTTATTTGAAATCTCTCGTTGCACCTTTAAGTTTGCATGTGTTGTATACCAAAAAAATAAAAAACAAAACAATGAAAAACAAGATTTGAAAATTTCACAGAATGATATTCCTCTCGATCCAGCTAACATGGAAATATACCAATTGTTATGGGATGTCTTGAAACAGAAGACGCATTGCTACTTGGTGGTCAGTAATGAGATAGTTAAATAAATATCCAGCAATTCGGTCGCCAAATTCAGCAGGGACAAGTTAAAGGTGCTTGTTTTGATTTATGTCTATGTGCTCTCTACTTGAGAGCTTGGCACTGCAACTACGGGACCCATTCAGTACCGTGGGAAAACAAACTTGCGGTTTTAATGGTAGAAGGCATTAATGCCTATGCAAAGCCCTATTAAATGCTGTGCTAATATTGATGGTTAACCATTAAAACAGCGATATTTTGTGTATACCTTTGGAATGAATGATTGAGTGGCTGCAATTTCAGGAGGACAATGAGAAAAATACGGCCTGTTATCTGATAGCAAAATCGATACTCCTCCTGGGTAAATCAGGTGGGTCCCAAGACGATCGGAACAGCACCCCTTTTTTTTTTTTAAAAAAGGGGTGCTTAATGATCATTAGGCGCGAACTTAAAGTGACAAAAGGAGATTTTTTTAAGATACAAATTTCTTTCACATTGCACAGGATCGATGTAGACCACCTCCCAAGAACGTTCCGAAGGTTGTATTCAAACAAGTACAAACGAAACAGTAAACCTTGTTTTGAACTGCCTGAACTATCGTAATTGTCCCCATAGAACACCGTGCTTTGACTTTCTGTCATGCACGACAGAAAGTACTAAATCATATATTTATAACGACGGAGTATTCGGCTTATTCACTTCAGGTGTGATCTAATACATTGGAAAGCATTCCAAATATGCAAAAAACTCGGGGTCGAAAAAAATTGGGGGCACTTCTTTCTGGAAATCTCCTCATGTCTCTTTAATATAACACTATATTTAAAAAGGTGAACTGTGTTAAGCCAAGCCAAAATGCTCCCTTGAGCATTGTATATTTTTATCATAGTGCTGTTGAAATTTTAGCAATTTGTCTTTTTCTATTAATTTATAACTTTCAGTGTAAGAAACTTGAAGCGGAGCTTGGTTATTCAGCATTTGCCTTGGCATCTCACCCAGAGTTTGGGCCAGACGTAGCCGGTAATACAGCAGGCACAAAATTGCGCGAGCAAACAAAGATCGACTGCTACTGCAGTTTTTCTGCGCAACAGGTGGACGAGAAGAAGGTATGACCTCCCACTTTCCTCTTAGCCATAACCAATGATCCTCGTCTACCGAGGGGGGGGGGGTTGCCACCCCTTCAATTTGTTTCATTTTCTTCTGCCTTGCTAATACCCCCTTTTCTGGTACCAAATTATTTAATATAATTGTAAATTGACATTTTACACTCCTTATCTGAAATTAAACATCCACCGGGGTATAGTTATGATGCATGGCGATTCAAAAGTAATTGATGGGGTGGCAACCACTCCCCTTGGGAGATAAGTACCAACACACCTATAGTATGATGCAGAAATATCACAGATACTTGATTTGGTACCAATAGATAGTTATGGTCCCCTTCTTTGTATTGATCAAATTGATACTAAAATGAGTACAACATGCCTAGCATTACATCACAATGACGTATTAGTTGCATGACCAGCAATAAAAACTGTCAATTCCAAAGACACACAGGTAGAGTAGAAGTTTAGTTAAAACCAAAGTTTTGAATCCGGTTTTGGTCCCGCTAACAGGGGTGACCGGATTCACCTTCATAGCAATACTGCTGTGTGAAGATTATTGGAGCAAAAGACAAAATGGATGCCCTTTCTGATATCACTATGCTGGATGGCCGCCATTAGCTCGCCAGAAGAAGAGCCCTTGTAGGTAGACCTTTTTAGTTCTAACAGGGTAACCAGCTACCCTCCTATCGGATTTTGTGTAGCAATCTGATGGGGTGACAGTTTAGCCGCCGATAACCCGGCCCTGGGACAGATGGTACTGGTTACCAGGCTACCAGTAGCAGGTGCTCAAGAAAACTTGACTGTGGGGGAATAGGGGGGGAAAATTTCAATTGTCAAAAAACAATAGGAATATCTGATTTTTTGGTTTGAATACATGACTAACTTTTATATACACAAAGTGATATAGTGCTATAATAATGTTGAGTCAGTAACGTTGGAAAATATCAAATTAATATTGGTCCCCGGGTATTGGTTGACCAAAATGTTGACATATTTTTGCTCGACATAACATCCAAACCAAACATCGTGTGGCTCTAAGATTTCATGGGTAAATGACGAGAAAATAGGAGTTTCTTCTGATACTAACATTTTGACAACTTGTGGTAAAATCTGGGGTCCCTGGGGATGGGGAATCGGATGGGGAATGGCGATCAGATCATGGACCTTTAATATAAACAGAAAGAAAAAACCTCTAAACAAATTTATAGAAATTGGATGTTCAATATTAATCATGAGGGGTGATAACCCCTCCCATTTGGATGACTTGTGTTGTTACAAAAAATGGCTTATAGTAGACGAGGGTATGGTGATTGCTCTAAAATTACCATGCATTGTTCAGTCAGTTTCTTTTAAGAACTCAAATTCAGTTAACAAAGGTTGCCTGATATAGTTCTAACCTTTGAGTTAAACAAAATGGATGAGATCTTTGAAATGCTGACATGGTCTGTAAAACTAGCAGTGGGTGATGCTAGTGGATAGAAGATGCCATACACATGGAAAACCTATAAAACAAACTCAACCAGAGTTAATTTGTGTTCTTTGAACACAAACCTTAGCCGTTGACCAACTTCACCCTTCACATCAAGGTTAATTGATCTGCTGCATCACCTGTTATTAATATTTACATTGTTAATATTAGTCTTAATTACTATTGTTATCTTTTTATCACATCTCAGATTTCCAGAGCCCTGACAAAAAAGAAACAGCAGAAGAAAAGAAGCAAGAGTTGCACAGCTGCGGAAAAAAGTGACAGATATGTTGAATGAAAAATATTGTAAGATATAAATCTTGAGTAAACACTAAACAAATATACAAAAAAAAATTAAGTTTAACTTAGATCTTGCTTTATATCCTGCTCTTCAGTGTTTTAGGTAAATTAACAGCACCTCTGACAAGCCTTTCCTATCGTGCACGGGGCAATGAACATAAAGCTGCCTGTGCATGGAACCTCCCGTAGGAAATGTTTGTAAATTAATCTACCATATATACTTACGTAGTAGAGTGTTTAAAAAATTGAATGCATATTTTAGTAAAGGACAAAGTTTATAACAAACATGCATCCAATTAAATCATAGGATACTCTGTTAGAGTATATAGTCTGTAAGCCAATTTCTGTATGGGCCTTAAAATTTGAGCTTGTTGCACCCACCTGGTGATCGATTTCCTTCAATGGGATGCATGGCCATGTCCTCCTGACTAGGATTAGGTATGTTTCTGCCCTGTAAAGCTGCACATGAGTGCATACTGACTATTTCAAAATGGATGCCATTGTTTTATGAGAAACTACCATTGTAATTTCATTATTATTAGAAATTTTATCAAAGGACTAAGCACCCTCTATTTTATTCAATGATCACTAGATATCCTTGAGAAAAGCTTATTCCCAAAATTTGAGCTGATCCCGATCTTGTGGTTTTGTGTTACGAGCAATTGCTCGTTTCCCATGGTCCTATAGGCTACTGTGTCGTCATTTCTGTCCGTTTACGGACAGAAAATACAAATTTGTGAATTTCTTACAAATGCGACCGAATTTGCATGTAAGATTGGGCACACGTGAATTACTAAGGCTAACGGTTCAGATATGATATAAAAATCTAAATATCTTTTAGGTAAGTCGGGGGAACGAGGCTGTGGATCACGAAATGCCCCTTTAAGCATCTTTGCATATTTTGTTAAATGCCATAAATTCGTTTTGGTGCTCACAATTAGTATTACTCAGTATTCATTTAACAAAACATGCATCCGTGTAGCCTTTTATCAAGGCTTTGATTATTTATTCAATTTGTGTGAGTCCGCCCCTCTCTGGACCGCTCAAAGTTGAGTAGTAATCAAAGCCTTTTCGCAAATATTTCCATTTCTTTGTTACTCATTGATTTCGGGATATTTCTTCCGAAACTATAGCGATCGTTGATTGGTCAATGATGATGTCATCGTTCGCTTTAAATAGTTCCTAGAATACGAGTTTATTGGAACTGATCAATAACCAATCAATTATTGAGTTTTGGTAACCGATTCAAAACGGGATTCAAAACAAAGCGAATACCGGGTCGAATACAGCCAGGGCTCTGACAGTGCCGTTTGCTGGTTCCGATCTTGGGTTTCTCTTCCCATTCACTAGACACGGGATATCGGAGCCTCATGCCACAGCGCATTAATCGGCAATGACGTTCCGCTCTGTAGCAAGAAAAGACGGTGATGAGAATTTACCAGCACCGCCTTCTCGCCAGCACCGCCTTTTCAGAGAACGTGATTCACGCATAATCGAATGTCATGAGTATCAAATCCAATCAGATCAAAAGTGTTTTCATTACCTAACATCAAAGCATGCAATAAGAAAATAAGCTACGCCTCTACGATGAAATTAAGAGCAAGAAACAGGCGACCTATTTTAAAATGGCTGCGCCCATCATGAACGCGCGTATGGGAAAGGTGTCATTTCCATATATTTATCTTCCTTGATACAGCCAGGATCCCTAGGCTTACAGCTAGCTGTAACACTTTTGCTGCTGTAAAAACGGCACGGTGAAAATCATGCTTCGTTTTGTCAGTGTCACTGTGTAGGATCCCGGTGTAGGATTATTCGAGCTAGCTACACGTACGGTACTGTGCTGAATATGACTATCATGAGCGTATTTGAAGCTACGGCTACGTGTACTGATGTGATACGTTTACTATAATGTGAATTTTACAGACATTGTAGTGAATGGATTTGTATTTTACACGTAGTTTCATTGCATCGTTCAGCCTGCATGGTTCGGCCGAAATTTTAGCCTTAATTGTGCAGACTGTTGGAGGTGACTTGTCAAACTCATCATGGTAAGTTCCCGAGGTAAGTTCATGTCTAGACTAGGATGTGCGTGTCCCCTAAATTCTCGGCGTGAATTTGTGAACTAGACTTCATTTCTGGCTTGAATTTTGGGATGTTTGCCACACGTCACATTTGCGTGGCATGTTGATACGCGGGTCAGGATTCATCATTTCAATTTTAATGTTCAAAATCACTTGTCATGTCTGTGAGTGGCAATTTTGACTGGTCACTGCAGTACGAATATTTGATAAAATGACTGACGTATGCCCTACTCTAGTCTGATATTCAGTGTGTTTGTGCAGGGGCGGTGGGAATAACTTTTACTAGCTTTTACTGGGGACTTTTTAGAGCTGGGCCACAACTAGCCCATCTGCCATGCATCTCACATACCGTACGGACTCACTCGCACTCGCAGCTGTCACAAACTTCGTCGAGTGAATTATTTTGCTTTGAATCGTATGCTAATTAGGCCGTGCAAAAATCGATATGGTAATTTTGACAGGCGACGTCATCGATATTGGCAAGTATCTGAAAACGTTGTCATCGATGAAATTGGGCGGTGCTTACGATGACGACATACTTTGATTGACACATTATGCTTGCACAGGGAAATACCAATTGGCGCAAAGACGCCTCGCTCCGCTCGGCCTCACAACTTCGGCGATCGACACGCGCCTTCGGCGCGCTCGCGGTTGGTGGATAAAAATGCGAGGCGTCTTTGACAACCGCTCAGGCTCACGACTTCGGCGATCGACACGCGCCTTCTGCGCGCTCGCGGTTGGTGGATAAAAATGTGAGGCGTCTTTGACAAAGACTAGTATCCGTGCGGCAACCATCTTGGATGCCCAGATGTTTAAGTCCACTTTAGGCAGGTGAAAACCTGGTTTCGTTTAGTCCTGGAAGCAATTTTAATCTAAAATTAAGTTATAATGGTGGTTTCCATAATACAATGGTGGCCAATTTGCAACCTTTGGTAAGACATGGTTTCAGATTCGATCTAGGTTTTAGTGCCAAAAGTGTAAAAATGTGAAGGTGCTATAACAATGAAACAAAACATGTTTTCTAGGTTAAAATTTGGTGTAGAATCCAAATCTGAAGTCAAAAATGCAAAATGTTGGATGCATTCCGAGATATCGCATTTTGGGGTATTGCGCAATGCCGAGTTCCATAGAAACCTATGGTATTTTGCTGAAATTGCATCTTGCTTTGAAAAAAAAAAATGTACTCAAATATTTTGCAGTTTGACAAAAATGTAATACTATATTCTTGTTGGAATATGTTTTGGCATAATCGATTAACTTTTCAACAATGTCGCCCTTTTCGTATTTTTTTCGTGGGTTCTCAAAACGCTCAATTTTAGGTAAAATTTGGATTCCGCAAATTGAAAAAAAAAAATTCTCAAATTTTAGGGTGAAAAAAAAGATAATACCATAACTATGTAGGGACTTGCTTTGGGCATAATCGATTAAATTTTCAAGCCTATAGCTTTTTTAGTTTTCTCGTACTTCCAATTCTATTGAACAGCAGTATTTTTTTCGCGCACTGGAAAAATCAAGGGGTAGGGGAAACATTTTTGTATTTTTGGAATTATTCCTATACCTGAAATGAACCAAGTTAGGTATCAATTTGAAGCTCATGAAAATCTGCATAAACTGACAGGTAATCATCACTGTAGACCCTTCTTTTCCAGAGATGTGATTGTGCAAAGCAAAATTTTTGTTCGAAAGTGCTAAATTTTGAATGTCGTTTGTCACGGGACATGTCAAATTTGAATGGTTCTGGTGTGAAAATTATGAATATTTTATAAAAACAAATACTTGAATCCATAAGTTAGTACCTTTAACTGATATATTAACATTATAAAGGGTCATATATATGTATATTGTAGACTCTGCAAGTATTCAAAGTTGGTAGGTGAAATTTTTTGTCACCCGAAAGTGCGATTTTCGGACAAAATCGGCCACAAATCAATATTTTGTAGCAAAACGGTGTATGATACAGGGTTTTCGATTAAAAAATATTAAGAATTACTAAAAAATTTTACCCTAGAAAGGACATCTTAAAAATTAAACATGGTTATTTTTGCTCTGATATGATTTTTTTCGCACTTTGGCACTAAAACCTCAGTCAATTCTGAAACCATGTCGTATGTGGGTTGGGCACTTTATCCTTCGGACCATGTGCTCTCAGGTTTTCAGAAAGATATTGAATTGTTACATCTTACAGATAGAGACACCAAGGTAAAAAGCGTGCAATATTGTGCCATCGATGCTGGCAGTATCAGAGTAGAGATTGAAGGATGGCCAGAAGGTATCAGTTCGTAAACCATCAAGCATGGGGGAGGCTGTGTTTGTTAATGACAAGCTTTTGGCTTGCCAGATGACATAAAATTTAAAGGTTAGTTTTAAAAATCATATTGTAAGTATTTTCCATGATGTAATAGCATGACATGCTGTCAGAATTGTGTTGAAGGAACGGGTATATACTACCAAATCACTTAATTCAGTGCCGGTCTTGTGGGAAAATCTCAAGAAAGTGCAAGGAAACCTTATATATTGACTACATTTAACCCCTGTTATTTTTAATGAGCTTTTAACATGACAAGAAAAAACAAGGAAGGGGGGGGGGGCGGGGGGGGAGTGAGGGGACGAGTAGGTGGGGAGGGGGGACTAGGGGGGGGAGTGGGGGGACGTAAATGTACCCTCTGGCTTGATATGGTGGGACAGAAATGAAACTGTAAACATTTGTAATTTTGTCCCACTCTCAGTGATGTGACATTATCAGGGGAGGATTTGGATTTAGAGGGGGGAAAAAGGGGCCCCCGGCGCGCACCCCCTCTATTTTTTACAGAGCACAGGGCGACGGGTGTCGCATATAGGGCATCGGGCGCCCTGTAGATCTAGAAATAAATGACTTCTTGCCGCACATGGCACCGGGCGCCATGTAGATCATAGTACATTAAGCGAAGGTGGGATTTCTGTGATATAGATCTCTAAGAATGACGGTACAGGGCATCGAGGGCCGTGTAGATCAAGAAGAATGACTTGTGTGGGCGCCCAGGCCGACACAGTATGTTACTTAGTTGTTGTGTCGACAAAGACTTCAGCACCCCCTCCCCCTAAGAATTTCGAAACGACTGAAAAACAGGTCTACCCAGCGAGCGCAGCGAGCCGGAAAATTTGGCGCCCCTGTATTGAGAATTCCTGGATCCGCCCCTGATTGTTATATTTGTATGGATCCAAGTGTGGGAAAATATGGGGTCCAAAACATAATAATATGATAAAATTGGATGATTTACACCCAATATTTATTGGTCTCGCTATGAGTTTTAAAATATTGGGCTCAACTGCATCTGGCCCAATATTTTTGCAACTCATAGCTCTACCAATAAATGAGGGCTCAATAAATCCAATTTTATACCAGTATTGGCCATTACTTTAAGTTAGTATGGATCCATGCATGGGAAAATATTGGATCCAAAACATAATAATTGATAATGAAAAATTTGGATGATTTATGTCCAATAATAATTAGTCTTGCTGTGAGTTTGGAATATTTTTAAAACTCACAGCTCAACCAATAACAAGAAATACACGGTTCTTGGCTTTTGCGATTTGTGGCGGGGTACCAAGGTTAGGGTTGTTAGGATCCAAATGGAACCTTATTCATGTGACCCTTGTGTAGTATTAGTGAACATTGTCACATACCTAGGGCCCCTGTCTGTCCCAGGGCCCTTTTGCAACTATAACAGTGTCTACTATTTAGTAACCTCCCCAGAGCCTTAACTTCCACAGTGTCCCTTCTCAACTACCCAAGATCCCCTTTTCAACTGTCTCAAGCTCCTTCCCAGCTGCCACAGAGCATCCCTCCCAAGTAACTAAGATTCTCCCTCCTTCACAACCCAGGGCACTGATTTCTACACACTACCTCCACACTATACCAAATTCACAAAACATCTCCCCAATTACCCCTAATAATTGAAAGTGCCAATGAAGTGCATGTTCATGTTGATACTTTTGGGCACTATAAGCTGGTTACACTCTTTCAGTAAAATCTATGTATATAGTTTATAAATAGAACATAGATCTTTGCTATGATGGCATGCATATTGACACTTTGTGATACTTTGATAATTTAATCCCTGCACAAACCCTTTTCCCCTTTATTCCTTCTCATAAACATTTCCCCAATATGAAAATTTTAGTGTATTTTATACTCTGGCTCATAATTTCATGGACATAACAACCTGCGTTGAATTCGTGCACGTGGCAACATCTACTGTAATATGATGGTGCGCCGTTTTGGCAGGAAAGCGTGCGTACGTTCAAAACTGAGTATCTATTGACAGAGATGCAACAATGAGTGTTTCCCAAAAACTCTTAAAAATCGCGTAAATTTGGGCAACAACTGACCCAAACAGCTGAAAATAAATAAACTAAAAACTGCGGCAATCTGGGAAGTAAATAAAATCTGAATTCAGATTAAAATCTGAAATTGGCATCTCGGATATGAGGTCCTATGGAATATACTGTTCAGCTTTCACATAAATCAGCTCTATGCAATTTTTGAATTTTATATTTTATGGTACTAATTTATTTTACAGTGATCGACCCAGAACAGAGAGCTGGTGTACCAAACATGGATAATATGGATGGTAAGCACTATAACTCCATGTGTTAAATAATTATTCATAATCTTTTGGACACCTCAATTAACATGTACCCAGAAGAAGTATCGATTTTAGTTTCAGATGAAAGGCTATATTTTTCTCTTTCTTGTCGTGAATTGTACTCTTTAAATGCATTCGTTTCCTAGGTTGAGCTAAAAACTGGCATTATAATGGTTAACCATCTATATTAGCACAGTAACAATTAGGGCCTTGCAATATGCATTATTGCTTCTGTCATCCAAACTGCATGTTTGTTTCCCACAATACTTGGTGGAGAGTGTATGCAAGTGCAAGGCTCTCATGTCAAGAGCACGTGTGGCGCAACGGATAAGCGCAGGACTCATGATCCTAAGTTCGTGAGTTCGAGCCCCGCTGAAGTCAACGTGTTTGTGTCCCTGGGCAAGATACTTAGTCTCAATTGCCTCGTTCACCCAAGCGAAATATGGGGAGCTGTTAGGGGGAATATTACAATCTAAGTATGGATAGGTTTGAGCGCCCGTAAAGCAGCCCACCTAGATGAAATGAAATGATTCTGATGATTTCCTAGTGACAGCGGAATAAATGTAAAGCGCTTTGATACTGAATGGTGATAAGGCGCTATATAAATCTGCACATTTATTTATTTATTTATTTTTTAAGTAAAGAATTGACATAATAAAAAGGGAACAAGCACCTTTCATGATATTTCACTCACATATAGTAATGATATTGAAAGACTTGATAAGTTCAAGTACTTGGTATATTTGATCCACTTTTATCTTAATGTGAGTCTCCACTGATACTCGTCATCATTTGTCCGGAATGAATTTGTATTCTTTTAAATTCTACTCTCTTTAAATAGATCATTTATCCCATTTTAATTGATTCTGATTCATCACACATAAATGTATATTGTATATATCTCTTTACTTTGTTATATTGTATGCTTGTTGTCTATCGTTGTCTCATAAGAGACCAGTATTATATTACTTTAGTGAAACAGGTCAATCTGGCCTCTAATTCTGGTATACGTATCACGATGAAAACTTCGCCGTTGAAGCCATGTGAAATTTCGTTCACTGATACGCTAAATCCTTCTCCTTGAAAACGTATGCACTTATCTGCAATGTTTGTTAGTTATGAATGAGGGCCAGGGACTCAGGCTACAAAGAATATCAAACATAATTGATGAGCACTTTATAGTGTGCCGTGTGCAAGACATCTCCCGATCGGGGCTTCTTTAACCAGGGCGGCATGCAGAAACAGTCAAAATTTCGAAGGGTTGAATCTATGCATAATGGAAAACGTCACAAAGTGACCAAAGGCCAAAGAGAGAAAAACTGGATATGGAACGATGCAGTAAATCCTCTGAAGCTTCACTCATAATTCTGATTTTGACAGGGAAAGTAGCCATCAGTGATAGAATGGTTTATTTGCTACAACTATCCTTATGATTGCGCATGTGGGGAAATTTTGCAGCTTCTACACATGTAAATACAAATGTCTAATGATTCAAGAACCGGGCTATTTCTCAAATATTCTGACGTCACGCAACGTCATTTAATGAGCAGCCCTCAATCAATACGGGCGGCGAAAATTCCTACACAGTTTTGTAAGTGCGTATATACCCACCCAAATAGACCACCTAGGTCAACGGAAATCAGTAGTCTTTTGGAATAAAGCTCATGCACATGCATGTTGCTTATTGCAACTATTTGAAACAAACCTAAGCAGCTCAACAATATGCATAACAGAATTAGAGGTCATGTTAACTGATTCATACTACTAATGAAAAAAAAAAAAATTATATTAAAAACTGGTTGCATGAGAAGACACCTCTCTCATGGAATAAAGCTGATGCACTATGGTCAAGAGTTGATTGAATTGTATGAAAACCTTAAAATGAAAATGGACCAATTTTATCAAAGTGAAATCTTTGACTTAATGGCTGGCATACATGTACATAACTAAGTAATTTTAATGTGTATTGTATCACTCATTGAGCTTCTGTTGTGTTCCACTCAAGCACCTGTCGAAGGCAACAGGAATGGTGGTAATCAGCAAACTTCAGAAAAGACCAATAAGGACAGTGAATCCGATAGTGAAAACAACAATGAAAGTGACAGTGAAGATAGTGACGGGGATGACAAAAGTGGTGATGAAAGTGAAGAAAATGATGACCAAGATGAAACTGGAGGGAGTGACACAGAACACGATGAGGAAAACACAGGTTGGTTGTTGTTTCCTGGCAAGTTCAGTCAGATGGAGTATATAGCTATTACTACAGATGTCTTCTTTTTTCTGTATCAAGAGTGGCAGTAAATACAACATAATAAGGTTGTATGTTACATAACACTATGACTTATTAAGCCACGGCTCTCTGCGGGCTCAGGTTAAATAGGCCCATCCCTGTAAGTCACAGGAGGAGACAAAAATTTGATGAACAACTTTGTTGTCCCCAAACATTTACAATGTGACATATTTTGTATCAAAGGGATGAGCAGCGATTTGCTGATCCGAAACCCCCCAAAAAATCATCGAAATTTCTATTTCAGTATTTTTGTTACTGGCTTGCGTGTGCTAACATAACCTGCAAGTGGTTGCCATTGGTTAAACGGACAGAAATTATAGCACAGTGGCCTATGGGACCGTGGGAAACAAGCATTTATTTTGCCCATAACACAAAACAGCAAGGTTTGGATCAACTAAAAAGTTGTGAATAACCTTTTCTCAAGGATATCTAATGAACAGTGAATAAAACAGAAGGTGCTGGAATCGCGAAATGCACCTCTAAAGACAATTAAGGCAGTGCTTTCTGATTCTGTAATTTATATTCGTGCCTATAAAAATCCAGGTTGAGATAAAAAAAACATCCCCCTGAATATCTCAGATCACGTATGTGCAAATCCTCCAATACACAGGTGTGTGCTTTTCATCTACGCAACTGTGATCCTGGCTTGACACCACTGGAGCACGGTGCAGTGATACCCTTGCTACCTAGGAGTTACCATGGACTGCACTCTCACCTTATAAGACCCACCTGACGAGGAAGAGTAATTAATTATAGTTCCACATACCAACTTGAACGAATCAGACACAAGATGGTATGCACATACCCATAGATTTTCAGCCTGCCTTAAAAAACGCCCCTCAGTACGGCCTGACCGGTATGGCAATCACACATGCCAAGCAGCTTGATCGACCATGACATGCCTATCACTGGTTCTTTGCCCAGCT
Organism: Ophioderma brevispina; assembly: GCA_023653785.1. NCBI lineage: Eukaryota > Metazoa > Echinodermata > Ophiuroidea > Amphilepidida > Ophiodermatidae > Ophioderma > Ophioderma brevispina. Next base: position 80,390 of record JAMKCH010016637.1, on the reverse strand, counting down.
CCAATGGACAACTATACATCCTAGTATTAATGCTCCACCAGACATCCGTATTAGCGTAGTGAGCATGCAAGAAGGGCGTTTTCCAATAACCGCACCCTCCTTCACTATTTTTCTGACACACTTATGAAATTTGTAAACCTTAAAGGGGGGGCACTGTTATCATTGATTGGTTAAAGGTGCAATGAGAGATTCACATATCAGGTGTCCCGTAAAATAATCAAGTTACTGATTTGAACTCTCAATGCTAGTGTCACGGAAGGGTTTAGTGATGATGGGAGAGGACTTGATTCTTGAGGCTGTGGTTTTTGTTAATCAGGGCTTACATATTATCGTATGTTGATGTAAATTTTGATAGTGGGTAGGGGGGGTCTGAGTCGAAGACACACTGAGTGATCTCCCGAAATCGGGGTGTTGTTAGGGCCATTTTGGGGTGCTTAAAAGCACTCAAAATCCAGGAATTGGTTGAGAGTCATAAGCCTTGCAGTTGGCTTTTCTATGTGGATGCGAAGGCATCATTCAGTCACAGAATTTGTGGCTGTGTCCGATTGACCTCAATCATGTGATCCTCTGTTGTTCTCAAACTGAAAGCCTATATGGTCCACTAGCTGTCCCAGCAATCTCATTGTTTATTGACCCTACTCTAAGGTTGGCAGTAAAATCCGATGTTTATCTGGTTAGATGACAATTATGTTATAACTTGCAATTAGCCTCCCCAATTCCCAGTTGGAGTTCTCCTTGATTGGATATTGGCTACTTGTGTAGTCCCAATTTAGTAATGACCCTATTTTGTATTTTCAGGTTTTAATATGTTTGAAGTCATTTCATATTATGACTTCTTAGTTGGGACCCGGGGAGTATTCGCTGAACACCAACCTTGTCAGAAAATACTTTTTCCTCAATAAAAATTCTGACATAAACTTTTCTGAAAACCTCCCCTTTTTGGAGTACACCTATTATTCAAGACCTAGTGATGTCTATACAGGGTGACCCAATAAAAACTTTACCAAAATGAAAGTGAATTTTTCCACTTCTGTAATTTGATATCTGTGAATTTTTATTTTAATCATAAAGAATAGAGTCTTTCACCTCACTCATGCATACCTATAACAAAAGGTGTTTTAGTCGTAGTATTCCTCATTCGATCAATTTAATACCCTACCTCAAAGTACTTGTGCGATTCAAAGTGTGACCCATACTGTTATACATACATATCCAACATGCAAGTCGTTGTTTAGATTTGAAGTCCCAGAAATTAGGAATAGACTTTACCATTCCCGCAGTGGCCGCTCTATCCAAAAGGTGCAAGAACTCTATGGTAATTATAGCATCTTACCTAATTTATTGTTCATTCGGTTTGTAGTGGTTTTTCAAGATATGGTCCAATGAACAATAAATCAGCAAAACATCTTGTCCATGGGCAATCATTTTTTCTTTAGGCCTGGAAATTGCCAATGCCCAAATAGAGCAGATCGTGTCATACTCCCCCCTGCCTGAAACCAGACAGAAAGCTGGTATTTAGCACAAAACTGCCATGCTATGATCAATTTGAAAGCCTTGTTTCCCATTAACATTTAATGGTACTTCTCATTCCATCATGGAAATACCCATGGATAAGTCTGTTTTGTTGATTTATTGTGCGTTGGACCAGATCTTGAAAACCACGCAACCAAATGAACAATTTTCAGGCAAGATGCCCATACCCATTCTTTTGATAAAAATAAAATCCACAGATACCAAATTTAAAAATGGTGGAAAAATATTGCTTTAATTTTGGGTAAAATTTTATTTTATTCGGTCACCCGTAGTACCCACAAGACAAAGATCTGAACCTCCTCGGAGAACATACAATGATCACGTTATGCAAAACCGTAAGGTCTACAATACATAAATCAACAAGAAAATCCAAACAAACTTTTAATATATACATACATGTTCGGTAAATAGGCATAACAAAAATAACCCAGAAACAAAAACCTTTCTGCAAGAAAACAAAAACCAATAACAAAAATAAGCAAACTAATGGAGGACTTGCAAACTTGAACACCATGCATGTGCCACCACCCATTTGAGAGATTCACATTACAGCAGCAATGAAGCCCCTCTCCATCTTGCATTGGACAAATTAAACAGGCTGCCAAAGTTAAGAGAACCCGTAGAACAAATAATATTAAACAATGTACACTACAAAATAATTATTGACAACATATCGAGTGGTTCATAGAAAAACGGAATTATATAACCCTAACAAATATAGGCTGACCATGTGCTTTTAAAAATCGCGCTAGTGTATAACGTGGTATGCGAACGACAGGCACGTTTAGGTCATACATGCCATAGGGAAAACACAGATTGAAAGCATCGGGGAAAGATGTATGACGCTACTGCGCTGTCTGTATCGCATAACACAAATAAACCATATCATATTACAGATAGTGCAAATTTCAAAATAGCAAATTGTCAGACAAACATGCTTTTAACTCTTTCTGGTGGTATATAATTTGTTTCCCTGAAACCACCCAATATGTGTTCAATAATGTTTTTATAGCGTATATTTTGTAAGTTATAATAATAATAATCAGGTTTATTTTAATCTCAAATCCGTCGGCCTGTAAGACAAATTTAGAGACTTTACAACTAATTAACTATAGACAGAAACAATGCAACTTGGAGGCAGCATTGGTTATAACAGCGCCAATGCAACATTCAAAAACACTACACGAAACACACACCGAGGGTAGTTGAAAAGCTTCCAGGTTAATTTGCCCATTTCAAATGACCATGGAGAGAAAGTGGCATTCAGGTCTTAATCAATATCTGTATACAAATCAAATCCCAAAGGAGTTCCCGAATAAATACAGCAAGTGGTCCCACTGAGATTTGATCCGAGGACCCTTTGCTCCAGAGGGAAGCTTGCTAACCGCTAGACCATGCCACGTCCTCTAAAAGTATTCTTGAACTGGTCTCCTTACAAAGCTTTTACAGTGAACATGTGCAAAAACCAATAAACTACCAGATACTATTGCTATGCTTAGAGTTTTGAATGTTGTTGATTGTAAGAGGGCTATATAAAAGACAGACAGTGGTTGTGTGCCCGCCCAGGCACTGACCTAAAATGACAGTACGGGTATGTGCCGCGGTCAAGACCCCCAGTTTGCACCTCTTCTGCAGTTCTTTAGATCCCCTGTTCAACTATGTTTAAGTTATTACTTTTTATTTTTATTTTATTTAAGTATTCTTTATACAGGGTAGCCCCATCAGTGTTGTGCACTGCTTTCCTTGGAGGCCCTGTTACATATATACATGTTATTGGCAAAATGAAAAGTTACAAAGTGGTACAATGAATTACATAGTTTACATAATTACAACATACAGAATCATGTATAATTTGAGGTGTGAGAAGAGAGCATGAGATTTGAAGTCCTTCAGAGTCATGGATTCAAAATTAGACCGGATATAAGCATTTAGGTTATTCCAAAGGTGAGCTGCTCTAACTTGAAATGTACGCATACCTGAATTGGTTTTAGAGTGAGGAATAGCTAGAGTATTAGAAGCCTGGCTTCTAGTATTGTGGTTATGCATAGCATGAGAGAACATAAAATTGGAACAAAGATAATCAGGAGCTTTGCCAGTAAGACATTTAAAAATCATAAGAATCATATGGTTTGACCATCTTTGATCAAGTTTAAGCCAGCTGAGAGTTGACATCATTGTGTTAATGGGCGTTAATTACGACCTCTACTTTGCCACAAAACTCACATTTAACTCCGTGGATAATATTTTGGGAATTTTGCAAGTTTTTCAGCTCCTAAACCTCAAATTTGGCCAAAAATTCAGTTCCAAAGTCCATAAAATTCGCAAAGAATTCAGTTCCGAAGACAATACTTTTGCCAATATTTTGGTTTACAAGGCCCCAAGTTTGGCGCTTCACCCTGCACACCCCTACCAAAACCAAAATTGAGTGCCCCCCCCAGGTTGTGAGTTTTCATAACCTGGCTTGGTTTACCCGAACACCTTTCCCTGACCATGAATTCAATAACCTTAACAGAATAAAGCTGTATCAAGGTTGTTGAATTCATAGTGATCAGTTAAACCTGGTAGGTTACACAGACACCCCAATGGTTTATATCCAAATTGTGAAGTATCTCTCCTCCAAATCTCAACTAACTTACTCTTCCAATATACTGTTTATAATGTACATGCCATTTGTTCCTTTGCTTAAAATAGGTGCGATGGCCATACTACAAACACTGGCATACCAAGGTGGAAAGAGGAAGCAATCAAAGCAAAGTAAGTCTGCCAATCAGTGGTATATCAGTCAAATAAAATAAAGGTATAAACCATTGAAATTCAGCACATTGTAAGTACATGATTCAATTGCTTATTCGTGCCGAATTTCAATGGTTTATACCTTTGTTATTGAAATTCAGCACATTGTAAGTAAACAATTCAATTGCTTATTCATGCTCAATAAAAGGTCTGAATCTTGCGGCATCATTCACACAATGGAATGATGACCACGATTTTCATATATTAAAAGAAAACCATAATATTATTTTAGTAGTTGTGAAGGTGTCCAAGATCAACACAATTGACTCAATTCAAGAAGCCTAATGATAGCAAAAAGTTTTGCCTTTGATGTAGTTTTGCCTTTTAAAGACACTATCAGTGATTTGCTAAATCAGCAAATTGAAAAAATCGTCAAAAATCAGATTTTTGCATGTATGTAACAAGTACAGGTATCCCAACATACCCTGCAAATGATAAGACCAGAAGCAACCTAATAAGGACAGAATCGGAGATTTTAGTCATTACTGTCCGTTCGGACACTTACTACAACACGTAATTGAATGGAGAATCATATCTTGGAACACTGCCGTTTTCGTCCTTTTCTGTCAATTCTACAGCTGGAAAGGTAACTTATGAGAATTCTACAGACTTATCCTTCACTTTGAAGCTATTCCTGCAAATTTCAATATTTTTCAAATCACTGATAGTGTCTTTAAGAGAGATATGTACCAGTTAAAAAGTGTACCTTTATTTTTATCAATAAAATTACAATGTAATCAGACCAAATTTGGGTCTGGACTGGTTTCAATTTGCTATCTTCACTGATATTACATGCTATGTATTGACCCTATTCTGAGGTCGATACACTCGCGTCATACCACCTTTAGCTCTATTCACTCGCGCATGTCAACATAGTGTATGTTCTTTTTGTTCAATATGTTTGATTTTTCTTACTGGCTGATACATGCTGTCCTATCTTATATAGTATTTAAGCCATACAGATTGGTATTAAATTGCATAAATTTCAATAGCCTTTGGCCCCACCACGAAGTTGTGGAGGGCCTATATGATCATTCAGACGGATGGATGGATGCCTGTCTGAATGGATACATAGAACATTCATTAATCCACTCTACACACTAAACCAATTAGTTAACAAACTTCAAATGTGGTGCAGTATCGAACATAGTATGTGTGCTGTATACTTTTGGACAGGTTATGAATATTTGCATATTTTCAAGAAATTCATTAATCTGCTCTACAGACAAAACCGTTAGGCAATGAACATCTGGAATATGTGCGAATCTTGAAACGTGCCATGTCTGAGAAAATATTTGCAATTTGTAGGTCTGTTGTTTTATAAATTCCCTCAATTTTACGCTTACAGAGATAGGTTAAACGTGACCTGGATACTATATATAGGGGTAAGGTCAAAAATTGTAGACCCGATTTAACATTTAAATTGCCACTTAGTTAATGGTGTTATAATGCAAATTTCATGGTTATCTCCTTTATTTTTATTTACAGAATCAATGCAGCGTCATAAAAAAGATGTATATTATGCAGAAAAATTGCTTGACATGCGGGTACGCCGAGGAAAGAAGGAATTTTTGGTGAAGTGGCAGAATTGTCCAATCAGCCAGAGCACGTGGGAGCCCACAAAGAATATTTTATCACCTGGCCTCATTAAGGCATTCAAAAAAAATAAAAAAAAATCAGTATAGATCTGATGTACCTGTACAGTCTGTATTTAGGCCATGGGATCAAAAGGAAATGTTAATTTTGACTACACACTTTGCCAAAAGTAAACAATTTTTCCATTATAAATGCTTATAAATATTAGTATTGACATTTATTGGGTATGTCAATAGTAAAGTTTGCATATTTTCATTTAAATGATTAAAGGGCATTTTGTGATCCACAACCTCGTCCCCCCGACTTACCTAAAAAAAAGTTTAGATTTTTATATCATCTGAACCGTTAGCTTTAGTATTCCATGTGTACCTAATCTTATGTGCAAATTCAGTCGTATCTGTAAGAAATAAGCAATTTTGTATTTTCTGTTCATTAACGGACGGAAATTACAATACAGTGGCCTATGGGGCCGTGGGAAAAATGCAAATGCTCATAACACAAAACCGCAAGATCGGGATCAACTCAAATTTTATGAATAAGCTTTTCTCAATGATATCTAGTGATCAATGAATAAAACCGAAGGTGCCAAAATCATGAAATTCACCTTTAAAATTTCATCTCAATTTCTTTTCTGATATCAGTGACCAAGGGACATTGACTCACGCAAATAACTGCATTATTGAACTAAATCTATCCGGTATGCAGCGGACAAAGCATGTGAGATTCCATTTTTGTGTCGCCTGCCCTAAGGCAGGAAGACGCATAGGGATCACTTTGTCCACTGTAGTTGATGTCTCTTGTTGTTGTTGATGTTGTCTGTTGTTGTGAAAAAGGGTTAACATTTGCTTGTAATATCCACATACTTTGATCACAGGTGCAACATGGCATCCCCCATTTGTTGATGAGGTCAAAGGTCACATACCGAGGTCAAAGGTCATGTTGTAAAATAGGCTGAAAATGTAAAATTGACCTCATGTGAAAAGTTGAAGTTCAATTGGAACCAAACTTGAGTCATGGTGCAACATGTGATCCCTCATTTGTTGATGAGATCAAAGGTCACATACCAAGGTCAAAGGTCATGTGAGGTCAAGTTGTAAAATAGGTAAAAAATGTAAAATTGACTTCATTTGAAAAGTTGAAGTTCAATTGGAACCAAACTTGGTTTATGGAGTTTACTTGCAAACCCTAATTTGTTTATGAGGTCAAAGGTCACATATCAAGGTCAAAGGTGATGTTAGGCCTATCATTCACAAACCGCGACGGCAGGCGACACAAGCGGTCCGAGGACCGATGTATTTTTTATTTCGAACTGCAGAGCCATTGTTACTGTTCATGCAGTTGAAAGATTTTAGGTTTTATCACCACCCAGTTTAGATAGAGCTGCCCTCATTCATATATAAACTTTGAGGTTCTAATCTACTCTGAGTTCAGTAAATTTGACCATATATTTCATCATTTAGTCAAAAAGGAACTAAAGGTGAACAAAAGTCATGAAATATTGCTATGACCTACCATGAGTTTGTGCAGAACCTAGATCCATGACTAATTGCTGGACCTCTTCTATTCAATTTCCCACCATATTTTTAGAAGAAAACAAAAGGGGATCCAGCAAACCTAGATGCTAATAACACAGTAAATTTAATAGAAATGGGGTTATGTGTCAAGTTTCTGGTTTTGCATAAAGATGTTAGGTCACAGTCTGCCGAACAACTTTTCTTTCATGACTTTTGTTCATCTGTTTCCTTTTTAAAATGAAATATATGTACAGCAGAAGCCTAAGGTTTAATTTATTCATGATTATTCTTAATCTGGGTGGAGATAGCACCTGAAATATTTTCAGCTGCACGGATAATAACATTGACTCTGTACTGCCAGATCGACCCCAATTTTCAGAGATTTTTTGCAGTTGTGTTGGTAATTGTATAGAAAACTTGAGGGTTGAAAATCAGAAAGATGTAACTCAGCACTGAAAGAAATATTAAAGAATTTCTTTAATTCTGCTGTTAAAAATTGTTCTTTGTTTACTAAAGTTTATATAATGTTTGCTTACAGTACCATATATGAGCTTTGAGATGTTTACATTTTGAGTAATGAATAGATTTGCTTAGTAGAAAAAATTAAACATTACATTTCTCAAAAGCAGTATTACAGCAGAATTAAAAATTCTGTAATATTTCCTTCAGTGCTGAGTTACGTCCTTCTGATTGTCAACCCTCGAACTATACCTGCGAGTGGTAATACTAAAAAAATGTGTATTTGTCATAAAAGAAGCTGCCTTGCCGAAAACTGGATTGGCATCAGGAAGGGCATCCGGTCAATGATCTTTTGCTCAAATAAATCCTCACACAGCAGTATTGCTGAGGGCGAGGTGTATCCGGCCACCCTTGTTTAACGGGGACAAAACCGGATTTAAAACTTTGGTATAACTAACTTTGTAATTAGAAGCTGCATCGCTAATTGCAACTTAAAATAAAGGCGGAGATGGAAACGCCAAATGATGAAATTGTGCCACCTCACGAAAATGACCTGTAACTTGACTTGCTTGAAGCAACAGAACTGATGGATGAGTAGAGACACATACATGGCGTAATTTCCCGGCTATTTCATAATGGAAGGACGTTTCCAGCAGAATTATTATCAGAGATCTCCGATATATTAATTATTCTAATACAAAATTCCTTCTTTGTGGAACATAGACAATGTAGAGCTCTACCACTTAACAGGTATTGTTTACTTGTCAATTACCAATGCAACTGCAAAAATCTCAAAATATCCAGAAAATTTGGGGTGCTCTTCAAAAAAATGTGCTGTTATTGCTTTAAGGTATATTTTTATGAAGTCACTGCATATGAAGCAATATATGGATGCCTCAAAATCTCTTTGCACTGTTACTACACCAAAAACAAATATATTTAACAATAGCTGTCATTCAAAACTTTTGCAATTTCGAAGTTTGAGATGAATCAGAATTTTTATTTTGTTGAAAACCTGTATGTGAAGTATAACAGTACCAAAATACATATGATACTGTGTTGGATCCAGAATTGTATTTCTAAATTTTTATTTTGTATATGAGGGGCATCAATTTGAGCTTATGCATTTCACACCGTAATTAGTATGTGGACAAGCATTATGTATGTGCAAAAACACATTTAAAAAAAATTGAAGGTACCATCCTTGGGAAAATATCCCAGTCCCTAAAATAGGGGATTGAAAATTTGCCAAAAATTTAAATGCAATGTGTTAACACATTCCGTTGGTAATTCCTGAGAACACTGTTGACATATTTAAATGAAGACCGTTTTTACATGTAATTTTTTGGGATATTGTATACTTTAAATAAAACAATCATGTACTTTAAAATTGTAATTTCCCCCTTTTAATTCCCTAATTTCTGAAACAAGTCTAGACTGATTTGCAAAATGCTTGAATTTATTTTACCTTTTGACAAATTCCATTCAAGATCCCAAATCAGATCACTCTTCATGTCTTGAAAGTCTAAGGACTGCACAAGCATGTTTAATATATTGAAACTTATCCATGTGTGTTGCTGTTATGAATTATGCATGGAAGAAGTTCTGAATACAGGATGGGAATTGTTACGGCAATGTGTTGACTCTCTATCTGCCTACCTGCTTGTCTATCTAAGTGTTAAAACTTGCCAAAATCTGTTGTTTGCTTGGACCGATTTGCAGCGAAAATCAGTCAAATAAAAACAACACTGACCCAATGTCAATATAAAGTGTTCACATACTTGGGTCAAAGGTCATGTGGGCCAATTAAAGGGGCATTCTTTGAAAATCTATAAATTCCTTGTGCCACAAATCAATTGCTATAATCACTAAATGTGCTTAGAAGAACCACTGACCAAGGCCCATATGGGGCGCTCACAGATTTGGGTCAAACGTCATTTGGGCCGATTAAAGGTGCATTCTTTGAAAATCTATAAATTCCTTGTGCCGACACATCAATTACTAGACTTGTTCAGATGAACCACTGACCAAGGCCCATATGGGTGTTTACAGATTTGGGTCAAAGGTCACATGGGCTGATTAAAGGAGCATTCTTTGAAAATGTTTAAATTCCTCATGCCACAAATCAATTCTATAATCACCAGACTTGGTCAGAAGAACCATTGATCAAAGGCCAATATTAAAGACACTATCCGTGTATTCACCCAAGAGAGAATATTTGAAATTTGCAGGAATAGCTTGAGAGGGAAGGATAAATTTGTAGAATTATTGTAAATTACTTTTCAACTGAAGAAATGCCAGAAAAGAAAACGGCATTGTTCAAAGATATGAATCTGTTCAATCGTGTGTTTATTAAGTGTCCGTATGGACAGTAATGACTAAAACATCCGATTTTGTATTAGGTTGCTTCTGATCTTATTATTTTAGGGTATGTTAGAATACTTGCACTTGTTACAGTGTATGAAAAAAATCTGATTTTTGGTTTGTTTTTATTTTCGGATTTAGCAAATCGCTGATAGTGCCTTTAATGACCTGCTGAGCTAAAGCACCGTTGGTGCTCTTGTATAGATGGTGGTTAGCCTCATGCGTGATTGACCGATGGGGAGGCCAACCTACTCAAACAAGCCAATCGGCATTCACTTCCATGTTGACGCACGTCACGCTCGGCGCACGGTAAATAACTCCTGACAGGGAGTATAGAGAAGATCTATACTAATTTCTGGACCAACACGAGGCGAGGATTCAGCACATTGATGTTGGTATTGGGCAATTCCATGGTAACAGAAGGACATTTAGAGTGTTTTTTGGACTTTCAAACCAGTGCAAAACAAAAGGATTTTATTACATTGTCTAAAAATTCTATATAAGCTATTAGTTTACTCAATTTCAGCTTTTTTTCCAAAAAAACACTTTTCATTCAATGGGCAGGGTTAGTTTTTTCTATGGTTCACAAGATATCAAGAAAAGCTTATTTCCAAAATGTCAGTGATTCCGACGGTGCCTTTTGATGTTATGATGGAATGTTCATATGCTCCATGTAGGCCACTGTGCTGTAATTTCAAATTATTATTCGATTGTAAATTTCAAATTCTAGAGTAGATCAAATATTTACGTAAGAGTTGGCACACATACTATACTTATGCCAACAGCCAAGATGATATAAAAATCTCAACTTGTTTGAGGGCGGGGGAACAATTGAGGCTATGGATCACGAAAAAAGCCCCTTTAGGGCAATTATTTCTTTGGTACAAAATTTCACATTGGAGCAAATACGAAAATCAGCCGTTTTATATTGAAATACAAGCAAATAAAATCACCTTTTGCTTTCACTGGAAGACATTTCAATATCCAAATATAAGTCAAGATATCTGTTAAGTGTCCAATTTAAATACTGGTACCAACTGTATTAAACAATTTTATTAAGTTACATACCAAATAAATGGAGAGCATTATCAGTTTAGTGTTAGCATGTTTGTGAAAAAATTAGTTTGGCTTTATGCTCAATTTTATTCAGCAAATAAACAAGAAAATACAGGGTGAAAAATATAATATATAACATGTGCTAGGACCGGAAATTCGCTTGGACCACCAATAGACAACCCAGTGGGCTTATGGGCATCGGTGGCCCTTGTTACCTTAGTTACAACTAATTATACAATAAGAATTTGATCAATCAAAATAAATTATGGGGCAATGCACATAAAAATCTAATATTAATTAGTGCGAGATACAAATAGTATGATTGACCAAAACATTAGGCAAAAAAAAAATATATTGTCCATAGATGCCTCTGGCAGATTGGGTCGGTCAGTCGGTCTTATTTTTTTTATTATTTTTAGCTGTGTAATTGTAATATGATATTGCATCACATTAAAGGCTGACTCAGATTTCCCGAGGAGAGCGCCCTCAATTTTCAAACAAATTGTGTTTTTGTATGTACATAATGCTTGTCCTTATACTAATAACTGTGTGAAATAGTTATAGAAACAATTACATTTCAAAAATCTCTGAGTTGGCCTTTAAGACCGAGGTATAATAATTAAAACAATGCATTTCAAATGCAACAGACAATGCACTGACATGTTTTAATACATTTTCAACATGAATATCAAATCCACAAAGGAATCATTGTTTACAGGGCTGTGTGAGTGTGTACTTGCCAGACATAACCAATGAGGTTGAGCACGGGCGCTATAGTATGCGAATTGCACTTGAAGGACAACGACCTGGCAGACAACACATTTTGAAGTACTTTTTGAGACATACCAAGGTATTATTTTTATTTCAGCAGTTTTGGCACATTTTTGGCCCATTTTTCTAATTTTTAATTTCACTTTTTATTATTCACTCAATTAATTTGTCTTTTTTCACTCAAAAATTAAAAAAAAATAAGTAAAACAGTAGGGACAAGTTATACGGTCGGATGAGGACAATCAAACAATATTTTGGGGGAGGAGGCCTTAGGGAAAAGACGACAATTACCAAAAAAGAAATACATGGGTGGAAGCAGCAGAGGGGAGAATCTTAAAACTCAACAGGTTTTGCTCGCAATTTGTACAACACTGGAATATGAGAGTAGAGCAAGGAAGAAGTGGATGAAGTTGTGCGGTAAATGGGAAAGATATGCAGAACACAGGAGATTATTATTCTTCAAAAGATCAATTGGGTGGCGTTTGAAACATGTTATGGTTTTTGTCAATTGATGCGATTCACAGCCGTTTGAGCCCATGCAAATTGTCTCATATTTTTAGAGCAATTTTAAGCAATGGGGACACATTTTAGACAACTGATGTAAGTAGGCACATGCATGAACTATTTATTACCACTGAAAAAATCAGAACAATCCTTTGCAGGAATCTTGCCATATAGGTCTACAATGGTCATGACTTGTATGTTATAGCTCCCTCTATATGCTTATTCCTCATAGAAAGACGTGAAAATAGTTGTCAAAAGGATGTTGCCTTTGATATTTTTTTTGTTTTATCACAATAAATGAGACATTCAAACAGCTGTGGATTGTATTTGGAAGTTCAACTTTGCTCCATAGTATTGAATATAGTATTTTTCCTTGGCAGTTTTGGGTTGAGGAATGTGAATTTACCAGCTTGACTATAGCGTTCTAATTATATGTCTATTTGTCATGATAATTTGTGAAATTTGGAAGTTATTAAAGTCATGCATAAAGAGTGCCATTTGGAGTTCATTGATGTCAATTATTTTAAGAGTTTTGAGAAAATAAAATAAAGGAGGTGTGTGAGCCCTGTAGGGTGAATTGTAATGGTAATGACCCACTCAAAAAGTGACATGGATGTGTAAGGGATCTAAAAGTAGGGGCTATCAGTAGTGGATGGCTTTTGAAAAAAGGGGGTCATCGGTTATTGAAGTGTCAAAAAGGGGGTTCATTCAGTACTAGTAACAAAATTTTGTTTGAAAGTGGGACCATTGGTTACTGGGAAGGGAAGCCAAGTAAGTGAAATTAAGAGTACTCCAAAATGGAAATCATTGTGACCCCCAGGTAGTGTTTAAGGCACTATCAGTGATTTGCTCAATCAGAAAATCGAAAAAAATCATCAAAAAACAGATTTTTGCATGTTTGTAACAAGTATAGGTATCCTAACATACCCTACAAATGATAAGCCCAAAAGCAACCCAATAAGGACAAAATCAGACATTTTAGTCAATACTGTCCGTACGGACACTTACTGTAACACATATTTGATTGGAGATTCCTATCTTAAAGCATTGCAGTTTTCTACCATTTCTGTCAATTTTTCAGTTGGAAAAAATAACTTGCATGGATTCTTGAGACTTCACGTTTAAGCTACTCTTGCAAATTTCATATATTTTGACTTTCAGTCAAATCACTGATAGTGTCTTTAAATGAAAGAGGGAAGTGTAAAATAATATAATGCAAACCCAGGGGGTGCTACTCCTAAACGTCTCCTAGTTATGCTTGTGTTGGGGACATATCACAAACAATATCTCCACAACAGAAAATGCTTTGACTCCAAGGGTAATGGTCAAATGAAAGCTTGAGTGAAGAAGTCTCATTCCCAGTACTTGGTGGGTGTCCCTACGGGCATGTATACTGCGAATACTCACCCAAACAAGTCTGGTGGAGTTTGATACAGACTCGTCGCTGATTGGTTGAAAAAATCTCCAGATCCCGAGACAAAAAAATTAAACGAATGGTAGATCATATTTCAAAATCCTAGATGTGTTGATATGATATCTCCATACTAAAACGGGCTGAAAATATTGCAAGAAAATTCTTTCAACAGTTGTTTATGCTGTAGTATTGCATTTTAGTACGTTTATTTTTGGCCCTGCCTTAAACCTTGATGAATGAACTGCACATTGTTAATGATCAGCCAATTGGAGTACTCGATTAGCCGACTAATCGGCGATCAAACTGAAACAAACTTCACCAGACTTGTTGTGGTGAGTATTCGCAGTATACGTGCCCGTAGGAACACCCACCAACAACGAGACTTCTTTATTTCACTCATTCATTTGACACTACCCTGGGAATCAAAGCATTTTCTGTTGTGGAGATATTAATTGTGAGATGTCCCCAACATGAGCGTAACTAAGAAACGTTTAATTGTAAAAGTCCCATGTGAGCGAGGTTTGAGAGTAGCACCCCATTTTGCATTGATATTCTTGTTTTGTACACCACCACACGACACCCAGCCATAATACACTGCCAAACAAGCCCATGCTGACCTAGTTTATTTTTATGTAAACAACTCCTGAATGAAATTCCTTTGCAAGGTGTAGTATTTGTAATTTCACACTGAAGGGGTGCAGTATCAACATACCGTATTGTTCCTAATAAACGCCCCGGGGGCAGTGCATTTTCCAAAAGGGAGGGCGTTTATTACCGTCAAAAATGGAAAGTTAGAAATCCCGCAAAAATCACCTTACACATGCTTATTTTCGCTGATTACTAATAATACAAACGAACGAGCAGGGGGGCGCTGTTTTCGCACCTCCCGAGGTTAAAGTTCCATACTAATTAAACTATTACAACTGTGCACAATAGCGATTATGATACGGATTACGACAGTCCTGGCCATTAAATCATGTGATTTGAGGTAAGCTTAGCTCATTTTCTTGAATTGTTTTATCCAAAAATCGTAGGGGGCGTTTATTAGGGCAGGGGCGATTATTAGGAACAACACGGTACTGTTATCTGAAAAACGGTATGAAAATAGAGTTCATGATTAGTTTGTGTACAACCTAAATCTGAGCAAATTTGGCGTTTGGCATTAGTTGCAATTTGAAAAAAATAAAAGAGTGCCCATTTAAGTGGCCAACATGCACTTTGGCTACAATTTTGATTCACACAAAAGATGCATGGCATAGTAGTCTTCCATGTAGCACAGACATTTTGCATATCTAACGTAGCGTTTCAGCGATACAGCAATTATTCAAATTGCAAAAAAAAAGATGTGCACCATGGTAGGCTTTCATGCAGCGAAGGAATTTTTCATTTCTGATCACCGTTTAAAAATTAAGCCATTACGCTGATTTTTGCATATTAAATAACTCATCTGCATAACTAATTTGCCCGAAAAACGCCCAAAACCTAACTTTTCACCCCGCTTCCTTCCACCAAGTTACATCATCATAGCCCTTATGGAAGATGTATGGCAGAGTGGCTTTTCACATAGGGAAGGAATTTTGCATATTTCAGCGATACAGCAATTATGCATGTTTAATTAGCTCATTTGCATACCTGAGCCGCATATGGCACACTTCCAAATGGCAAACATGTGTACCATGATAGGCTTTCATGCAGTGAAGGAATTTTGCATATCTTTTCAAAAATAGAGCGATTACACCAATTTTTGCATATTAATTAGCTAATTTGCATATGTAATTTGCCCAAAATACACCCAAAATCTAATCCGGGCGAGAACTCTTCAACCCACTTAATTTACCCAAGTTACATCATTATATGCCTTGCAGAACTCCAGATAACTTGTGTGGGAAAATTTTCTTAAATTATGCAAATTAGATACTTCATTAGCATATCAGGTCAAGAACTCATCAACCCGCTTCTTTCCACCAAATTACATCATTGTAGCCCTTACAGAACTCCAGATAAATTGTACACAAAGTGGGTTAACATTTTTATCACGGACAGACGCTGCTCATTTCATAGTCCCCGTTCCTAACTCGGTCGGCGGGGACAATAAAGCGCACGGTAAATGTTTGTAATTTCTCTAAGAATATATCTCAGGATTCTGCATGTACAATAATCCTGATTAAGAAATTCTTTAACATTGTTTATGCTTTGTAGTATTTCATTTTATACGTTTATTTTTGGCCCATGCCGTTTAAACCTTTGATGAATGAAACTGCACATTGTTAATGATCTCCAATTGGAGGTACTCGATTAGCCTACTAATGGAGATCACACTGAAACAAACTTCACCAGAACTTGTTGTGGTGAGTATTCGCAGTATAACCGTGCCCGTAGGAACACCCACCAACAACGAGACTTCTTTATTTCACTCATTCATTTGACACTACCCTGGGAATCAAAGCATTTTCTGTTGTGGGAGATATTAATTGTATAATGTCCACCAACATGAGCGACTAATGAAACGTTTAATTGTAAAAGTCCCATGTGAGCGAGGTTTGAGAGTAGCACCCCATTTTGCATTGCTATTCTTGTTTTGTACACCACCAACACTCACCCAGCCATAATCAACTTGCCAACAAGCCCATGCTGGACGCTAGTTTATTTTATGTAAACAAACGCCCTGATTAAATTCCTTTCCTTTGCAAGGTGTAGTATTTGTAATTTCACACTGAAGGGGTGCAGTATCACCATCCCGTCTTGTTCCTAATAACGCCCCGGGGGCAGGTGCATTTCCAAAAGGGAGTGCGTTTATTACCGTCAAAAATGGAAAGTTAAATCCCGGCAAAAATCACCTTACTCATGCTTATTTTCGCTGATTACTAATACACAAACGAACATCCGGGGGGGGGGGCGCTAGTTTTGCACCTCCCGAGGTTAAAGTTCCAACTAATTAAACTATTACAAACCGTGCACACGGCGATTATGCTACGGATTACGACAGTCCCTGGCCCTTAATCATGTGTTTGGTAATCTTAGCTCATTTTCTTGAATCTTGTTTTATCCAAAATCGTAGGGGGCGTTGTATTAGAGGGCATGGCGATTATTAGGAACCCACGGTCCTGTTATCTGAAAACAGGGTGATGAAATAGAGTTCAATGATCAGTTTGGTGTACAACCTAATCTGAGCAAATTTGGCGTTGGCATTGTTTGCAATTTGAAAAAAAGAAAAGAGTGCCGCATTTAAGAAGTGGCCACATGCACTTGGTACAATTTTGATTCACACAAAAATGCAATGGCATAGTATTCTTTCCATGTAGCACAGACATTTTGCATATTAACGTAGCTTTTCAGCGATACAAGCCATATCAAACTTGCAAAAAAACGATGTGGCACATGTATGAAGGCTTTCATGATGCAGCAGAAGGAATTTCATTTCTCGATCAACCGTTTAAAATGAAAGCGCATTACACGCTGATTTTTGCATATTAATAACCCCATTTACATAACTAATTGCCCGCAAAAACGCCCAAAACCTGAACTTTGTCACCCTGCTTCCTTCCACCAAGTTAACATCATCTAGCCCTTTTATGGAAAATGTTGGCAGAGTGGCTTTTCACATAGGGAAGGAATTTTGCATATTTCAGCCGATACAGCAATATGCATTTTTAATTAGCTTCCTCTTGCCTCCCTTAGCCGCATATCGCACCGACTTTTTTCTCTCATTCCAAATGGCAAGCATGTACCATGATAGGCTTTCATCATGCAGTGAAGGAATTTTTCATTTCTGATTCACCAGTTTAAAAATAAGCCATTACGCTGGATTTTACATATTAAATAACTCTCTCATAACTTAATTTTGCCCGAAAACGCCAAAACCTAACTTTTTTCAGTCACCCGCTTTCCTTTCCCACCCGTTACATCATCATAGCTTATGGAAGATGTGGCAGCAGTGGCTTTTCACATAGGGAAGGATTTTGCATATTTCAGCGATACCGCAATTATGCATGTTTTAATTTGCTTCATTTGCATCCTGAGCCGCATATTTGGCCCCCTTTCCAATGGCAAAATGTGTACCAGATAGGCTTTCATGCAGTAAGGAATTTTGGCATATCTTTTCAAAAATAGAGCGATTACACCAATTTTTGGCATATTATATTAGCTAATTTGCATATGTAATTTGCGCCCAAAATACACCCAACATCTACTCCGGCGAGAACTCTCAACCCCTTAATTTACCCAAGCTACATCATATGATGCCTTGCAGAACTCCAGATAACTTGTGTGGGAAAATTTTCTTAAATTATGCAAATTAGATACTTCATTCGCATATCAGGTCAAGAACTATCAACCCGCTTCTTTCCACCAAATTCATCATTGTAGCCTTACAGAACTCCAGATAAATTGTTACACCAGTGGGTTAACATTTTATCACGGACAGACGCTGCTCATTTCATAGTCCCCGTTCCTAACTCGGGTCGGCGGGGACAATAAGCGCACGGTAAATTTGGTAATTTCTCTAAGAAATATTCTCAGATTTGCATGTACAATAATCCTTATTAAAAAAATGACAAATGTATTTTGTTCTTCAGTCACATTTCCAGCTTATTTCAAACTCTTTGATGAACTAAAAACCTCAAAAGTATATCAATTAAGCGGGTAAGTACGATAAGCTATCTGACTAGAAAGTGTTGGAGCCTGAACCACAGAATTATAAAAAGTTAAATAGCTTCCATATTGCAATATTATTAATGATGCAATCTGCCATTCAAAAGCTGTTCAACTAGTAGCCTTGCACATACCTTGCCCCCCTTATATTTTAAGTTACCTACCGGGATTAGGGATTTGCCTGGATGCCGAACATGCCCAACAAATATGGTAGACATTTCATCTAGAAGTCCCACGGATGCAAATTTGAGGTTATTACAATTGATTCCGTAATGGCTGTAGATTAATGTGCAGTAGCTCTTTGAATGGAATCTTCTTCTCTTATCGTGTCTCAAACACTGTGGTTCTCAAATTATGATCCAGCCCAGAGATGGGTACACGTCTGGCTGCGTCACTGAATACCGCAAGGTCCTTGTTTGTGCTTGTTGCTCCAGCAGTGGGGCGACCAGAGGTGTGTCCATTGTGCTGTGGTGCTGTTCCACATCCCAGGTAGTATACTCCTGATCTTCTTTCCAGATAGCCTCTCCCCACTTACGCAAGGAAACCTTCGATCGGCCAGTTACTTGTTCCAGTCTATCTGAGGCAATCGCATTAGACCCAGAGGTCAGCTCCAGGTGGGAGATGCGCACCAGGTTCAATACCATCGATGTTGATTGGTTGATGGCAAGTCCTTCTTTTCCACAAGCGACTCTCTTAAGCTCCTATAGAGACTGTTTCATTTCAGAGGTTGTGACCTTTGCTAAGAAGCTCTCTCTGGCTTTAAGACGGTTGGCAGCAGTATCTGTCCAGACATGGTGCTTCACATTTGTGATACAGCATTGGCAGCTCGCTCTTGCATGCGCGCTACAATACGCTACGACGGATGTCTGGTGGAGCAATATCTGCTAGGATGTACACGGTTTCCCGTTGGTTGTTGGACATGGTAGGCAATCCTGTGTAAGCCTCAGGAGGCATTTAACCGCTGGCATCAAGCTTCTTGTGCATGGGTTGATCTTTCCCATACAGGGCAGGGGCAATACTCTGCACTGAGTAGTCACCAGGGCAGTGCCGTCGTCTTAAGGTTATGTGGGCAGCACCCCCATCTTAGTTCCAAGTAGTTTGGTTCAGATGTTATTGGCGTTAACTACTTTACTCTTCGCTTCTTCGATGTGGGTCTGTATAAGAGGAGTATACGGTCCAAGGTAACTCCTAGGTATACAGGGTTTAGTCACAGTGCTCCGGGGAGTTCTACCAGGTACTTTAAGCTGACGTTTGGCCTTCACGTTGCGGTAGATGGAAAGCACCACCTGTGTCTTAGATGGGGGTTTGCACGTAGGTGGTTTTCCTCATAATAAAGAGTTCAGACTCTCCAAAGCTTTGGAGAGGTTCTCTTCAACAACTGTGAAGTCGGCATCTTGTGCGCTATTTTCCAAGCTCGTCTGATCCCTAAAACTACAGGTGTCCTGACATCCTAGGTTGTCGTTGATCATGTTGACAGGAGAGGTGCAAGCACACTCCCTTGGGGTAGAAGACGCATCTTGAGCCTACGCCAATCGCTCTTCTTGCTCGGCTAGCTGAACAAAGAACATCCTGTTGCCAGCAATCCTCGGATAAACTCAGTCAAGCGGGTGTCCTTGGTAATTTCCAGAGATCTTATGGTAGGCATCTGTGTGATTACAGTGTCGTATGCTGGCTGATAGCAGTCGAACGAACACAGCTCCGGTTACCATACCCTTCTTCTCCAAACCATCCCTAATGTGTTGAGTTAGGTTGAGTTACTTGGCTTGTTTGTTGATTTGCCTGGCCGGAAACCTGCTTGTTCTGGTATGAGGTGTTCGTCTATCACAGGGATGCGATCGATTGAGCCGGATGCGTTCAAAGAAGCTTGTAGTATGGCTAAGGGATGATATAGGTCTGTGCTGCTGAGGGTTGGCTGATTTTTCCCATGCTTTAGGAGTGCCATAACATGGCTTTCCTCCAGAGATTCTTTGGGAACCGGTGGGAAATAAGGCACAATTGTAGAGCTCAAGAAGCCATTCTTGGCTACTGGGCCAAGATTTTTTATTTGCTCAGTAGAGAGTTTGTCAAGGCCTACTGCTTTTCCTTGTGAAGTTTAGCAATACCATATTCCAATTCGTCTATGTTGAAGGGGCTAGTGAAAACCAGGTCAAACCACTCTACCTCTTATGGTCGCTTTGATCTTCTTGTGTTCTTGCTGCACTTGCCATTTAAAAGCAGTTGGTGGGCGAACTTGGTTGGGGTTGGACATTTGGCTGCTGTGTAGGTTTCTGTTGGGATCCCCCTCGGAGCTTTCGGATGGTATAAGACCCATGCTTTCTTTGCTGTTATGGGTCATATCGGTGGATTCAATTAAAGTGTTCCACAGGTTTTGATCTTTTCCTGGAGATCCTTTCCGAAACTTCCTCACCTTTAGCAGTTGTTTAGCTAAAATGGATCAGCTTCAAACATGGTGATATACTCTTGATCTTCCTCTAGCACACATTCCTTGGAAAGGCCTGGTATCTATTCCGTCCTACAGCTCTGGGTATGAATCCCGTGCGTCTTTTTCACTAGTTGGGCAATTTGTCATAGTTATGGTTTTGGAGCAATCTTCTTCACGTTCTGTCCAGGTCATCAGTGAATCTTTGCCAGTCTGCTTTCCTGTAGTTAAGGCGGCGCTTAAAAGGCACTTTGTTTGGTCTTACTGCAGCATTGACTTGGATACCGATGGTCGATGTTGAGTTTTGGGGACCAGGGATCTAGAACAATCTTTCTACACAGGTATAGATGTTTTGCTAACAATAGTAGCTAGATCAGGGTTGTAACTAGCTTCAACGGGCACTTTGAAATGATGCGGCAGCTTAGAGTCGTGAAGGAGACTTAACGTTGACTGCTATCCATTCTTCGGAATCAAGATAATGGCAACACCTCTTTTGCTCCTTGGGACTATTCTTCTGAAACATCTACCCCACAATACGTGGGCCACAACCCTATACCTGGCTCATAATTTCCTTGACATTTTAAGAACTGTACACCGACATCCTATCCCTTCCTTCCTCCGCTTTCCCGACAAAACGGCGCACACCGTCGTGTTGCACGTAGACGAAGTACGCGCAACGAGCAACGCGTGCGTTTGTATTCCAATAAATTATGGCCCAGAGTATACACAGATCACCTTGTGCAATTCCAGTTGATTGAGCTATCAAGCGGCAAGAAGCTCACCGGTACGTGCTGGGACTCCAGTGTCTTGTGCTCTCCATGCGTTTCGAGTCCTGTGAGATTCAGCTATCTTGTGTAATTTCCCTGGACAAGAATTACCACTTGGTTGTTCCTATTTACCCATGCGATATTTGGGAAGCTGGTCCTGGCTGCGATGATTATCTCGATGTTTTTGCTGATAAGGGCAAGCGCTGATCCCGATCTGCCCCGTGCGTCCCTTGAATGATGCTAATGGTTTATGGTATGGTGGACAACAGATCAGCAGCCATTTGTGAAAGCAATTAGAGTCCAATAGAAAAAAAAAAAACTATATAAATCTCTGCTATAAATCTCAGCCGCGTCCATATTGACTTTGACATTTTGGCCTTTGAGATTTTGTGCATAACATTTGTGTTTTGTAGTACTATTCTACCTATTCACCAAAGTTTAAACCTCAAAGTGGCTTGATTAGTAAATATGAATTATGACTTACATTTACAAAACGTTAAAATTGTCCACATCACATAACGAATTTCTTTGTCGAAAATCTATACTGCGCAGGCCAACGTATCTGCACTTTTGCAAGATATTCGGGCCCGCCCACATAGTGACATATGTATTTGGTTGGAATATTTTGCAGTTTCATGTATAATTGGCATTTTGTATGCTTTCACATATTGAACGCAGTCACATAATGAGCGTATTTGCACGTCGTAATGTATGTTACTTCCATGTTTGAAAAAATTTGGCTATTTGTTATTTTCACATGCTGATGTATTTTATTTATAATTTTTTCACATCTAATTGGAAGCTGATCAGTTTTATATATTTGAAATTTAACTTTTTCGGCAATTTTCCACTAGGTTTTATTGAAATATATTTTAATTATCCTATGGGAAAAATTACAAAAAATCGCAAAATCTTCAAAAGCCGTTTTTCTCGAAATCGTATTTTGCAAATACGCATATGTGGAACGCGGCCCGAGATTAATACTTTTAGCCACATTTTAAAATTCTTACTGTAATAATGCCTACATCTTCAACTATTAATATGAAGGAGTCCTTTGATGATTCAACATTGATCTTTCTGAAAGAAGCATGGCTTATGATCTTTTGGTGCACAAAACTAAAATGTAAACAGATTTTTTAAGGTGGGGGCAAGAGGGGTAATTTTAAGAAAAAAAATGGATGTTAACACTGGGAAGATTGCAAATGTGATTGCAACTAATGTCATGTTGACTCAAAACTTAGTGAAAGTATTTTAGAACAATCTTACAGTTTATTTAAATTCAAATTGTACAAAGAAAATCTGTTTCGCAAAATATCACCTCCTATATAGGACCTGATATTTTGCGAAACAGATTCATAAGTACTCAGTGAATACATCACCTGTACTCTCATGCAACAATCATTTAAATGAAAGGCATGAAACGAAAAAGAAGTTCTGCACTAGTCAAAACATCAAATATTTCAGTGGAATCTACCAACAAAATCTGTTTCGCAAAATATCGCCTCCTATGTAAGACCTGATATTTGCGAAACAGATTTCATAAGCACTAAATAACTACATCAACTGTACCCTCATGCAAACAATTGTTTAAATGAAAGGTATTTGATGAAGAAGCATTGCACAAGTCAAAACATCAAATCTTTCAGTGGAAATCTAAAAGCTGTATAAAGCTATACAAACTACAACAAAGTGTATCTTGTAAAAATGTGTACAAAAATACAAAACTTTTGTTATTTGAATACAGATTGGCAGAAGATGAGGGTATAGGTACTTAGATTCGTAAAATATTATGTGTATGGTAGTTTAACGACTTTTGAACTTACTGTTTGATAATTTGTTGTGTCAAAAGG
This sequence comes from Ophioderma brevispina, assembly GCA_023653785.1. NCBI lineage: Eukaryota > Metazoa > Echinodermata > Ophiuroidea > Amphilepidida > Ophiodermatidae > Ophioderma > Ophioderma brevispina. Next base: position 56,700 of record JAMKCH010016637.1, on the reverse strand, counting down.
GGGTATCCGTAGCCTTATTCATTATGGTTACCTACGAATTCAATGTACAAGAGCATCATTGATTCCTGATCTGTACGATACAGTGTGCTGGTTTAGAATAAAGCTAGGGGTATTTTCAAATAATATAGGGCTAGCAGACCCATTTGAGTCTCAGAAAGATTACATAAACCTGTAAAACCAGTTTTAGGCAAATTTGGTAAAATCATGCATTTAATTTCCATGTATTTTTTTTCTTAAATCCTCATTTAAATGTTGTGAATCAATGTTGTTAGAGATTTATTGGGTCTATCCAATCAATCAATTTGCATAAATGAAAGAATACATTCCTGGTGCTTTAAAAATACAGATTTGGTCATGGCACCCTTGAAGAGTCAAAATGTTACCTTCAAATACTGTCACGTTACCTACAAATACAACATAATGCATGAAATTAAGTACCGAAGTGACACTTGAGTGTAAAGTAATTGTTAAAACAGTTATGTGCTCTCCCCAAACAACCTAACTGACCCTATTTTGATCCATTTTAAAAGCATGTCAATTTTCGATAATAATGCAATTTAAAGCTACCATCTTGTCTATAAATTATTAGTGTTAGGTCATATCAACACCTTATATTACTTTTCTTTGTTAAAAGCAGACACTTAGGCATTTTAAAGCAGTTTTGAAGATGCCATTCACAACTGCTTCTGGGCCTTAAAGGTGCAACGAGAGATTTTGAGGCACCCAAATATTGTGTCATAATAGTAATTTCATATATATTAGACACTCAATAAATTTCTTACTTTGTATTTGGCTACAGAAATGTCCTAAAAGAGAAAAAAATGTGATTTTGATTTACTTATATTTCAATGTAAAACATAAGCTGCATTTCGTATTTGCTTCTATACGAAATTAGAAATGTCACAATTTTTGTACCAAGAAACATTTCTCAGCTTAACGCTTTCAGATGGGGATGTTTTTTGATGGAAAGCTTTACATCAGGACAAAAATCAGTACTTTCTATTTTTTAAGGGACACCTGATATGTGAAATCTCTTGTTGCACCTTTAAAAAAGTCGGATCCCGACTTTTATTAGTAAACAAGGCATAAAAATGATATCTTGACAAATACGGCGTGTTATGCTTAGCCACTTACAGGGGTCTTTACTACAACAATTTCCAATACAACAGTGCCAACAAGTGGACTTCGATGAAAGTAGGGGGCGTGATTTGTTTACATCATGAAGAAATCGCTGATAGTGGCTTTAACTAATTATATACAAATTTATAACTTAAAGAGACATGAGGACATTTCCAGAGAGAAGCGCCCTCATTTTTTTTTTTCCAGCCCAGGTTTTTTGCCTTTTTGGAATGCTTATCAATGTATTAGATCACACCTGAAATGAATAAACCGAATATGCAGCCTTTATGTAATAAAATGATTTAGTAATTTCTGTCGTGCACGACAGAAATTCAAAGCATGGTTTCCTATAGGCATGATTAGGAAAGCAGGCAAGTTCAAAAGAAGGTTTGCAGTTTTCTTCATGCTTGTTTGTCCAATAAAGCTTCGAAATGTTCTCGGTAGGTGGTCTACAACCGATTTAGTACATTTTGAGAGAAATTTGTATCCTCAAAAAGATCTCCTCCTGTCACTTTAAGCATCTACATCCAAAAAAAAAAAACACAAAGACATTGTGACATCAGGCTAAAACTTTTTATCACTTTGACAGATCATCATAAAGCAGTTTATCAATAAGAATTTCATCATTCATTCACATATATGCAACCTTTAAACTGCAAGTAGACATTGCAAAATAGGCCCGTTACCTACGAATAACAGGATTCCTTTTCCCATGCATATTATGAATAAGCTTTAGGTATATATTAATTCTTTCTTAATTTCCTTTTTGAAAGATTTGTTTTTTTTACAAACTTGACAAATAAAATACTGTAACTGACCCAACTGTGATTTTCCAGGAGATGAGTGTGCCTCATTTCTTACACTGGGTGATCTAGTATGTACATAGAAAACAAAAGTTGGAATGTACCATGAGTTTTAGATTTAGTCTATGTAAAAATCTCAATTTTGATACCCAATAGACTTAACACGGTTTGGAATAAACTTTTCATATATAAATATATGTATATATTCTTCTTCGAATCCCAGTGGGGTCACTTGCTGGGATTTATTCGTGTGCTCAATTCTGGATTTAATCTGTATACGACCTATTGATTAAATACAGAATACCGATCTCCTCCATGGTTCAATTGGAATTGGGCAAATGAATCATGAAAGCATCCCGTCCTTCGGAGGGGACGTTAAGCCGTCGGTCCCATGTACAGAGAGTCACAACATCACAGTCAGTGTCAAATAAGAGTAGAGTGTAAACCCCTGACTGTTCCCAATCTGCCCCCAGTCTCAAAAGTGGGCCATGTTAGGAGCGTCCGTATCATGGATACACGCGGCCCCGGATCAGCACACTCAGCTGAATAAATCCTGACACCATCACAAGCCCATTACCAATGACTTGTGGACACGTTAAGAAGAATTGATCACAAATAGGACCTAAAAGCAGTTATGGCACCAGGGTGGGGCGAGGGATTTGCACCACCAATATTTTTTCTCGTCCCCCAGTTTGCCCCCTTGACCATTAGAAAGAGATTTTTGGTAAAAATCAGCCAATTTTTGGCCAAAGATCATCAAATTTTGGCAAAATTGCTTAAAATTTGGGGTTGTTTTGCCGCCCTCCCCCCGAAAAAGAAGTCTGGTGCCGCCACTGCCTGAAAGCTCAATTGTTGAATGCCCATTATGCTGGATTATTATCTTTATGCTATTTAAAATATTACAATCAGGGTTAAAGTTTTAGTTTTCTCTCTCTAGATATGTCCAAAATCATGCAAAAATCTTTTATGATGACCAAAAAGTCAATTTCAAAAGATCAAACTATACTTAATCATTTCCTTCAACAGGAAAGTAATCAACGTCATCATCCTCCATTTCACTATCACTACTTGGGACATAAGACATATTATCATAAACAATATCTTCTATTACAGAGGAAATATTGGGCTCAAGCAGTGTGTTGGAATGGCAGGCATGTCTGTAAGGTGCTTAGAAAAAATTTCCTGGCACGATAGTACTTGATGGCACGCTCCTCAGCTTCATTAACAAGAGCCTCTTGCATGCCCTTTGGGTGGTTGCCACCAGTAAGAAGAGTCTACTTCAGCATGATAGTTTAGCCAATTTCTCTAGCCTTGTGTCCATCTCCCTTTCTGATCGCACACAACTCCTCCTGCAGCCACGCATTGTCGGATACGCATTCAGCGATTGTTTGTCTTTTTTGTCTTGAGACGTTCTGTTGCTTATCTGTTAGTATGTTAAAAACAAACATTACATTTATGAACACTATAAAATCCGCGTATGATGTATTATATTAAAATCCATCTAAACATATTTTTTTAGCAATAAAAGCTAATAACCACATCATCTGACCCACCTTTTTCAGTGGCCAATTCGCCCATATATCTGTTTCTCGATATTAACATAGTAACATTCAGTTTCTTCATATGTATAAACTATGTGAATGCCTCCCCCCCCCCAAGAAAAAATGTAACACTCACAAATTAAGTAGCCAAATGGACGCCCTGGATGCATCTACTTCTGTATTCTGTTTGTCATCCTTTTTGGCCACCCTCAAGGCTTGTGTTGCGCACTTGTCTTCTTATTCAGTGGTGTGGTTTATCATGTGAACAAGAATTTGATTGGTTAGGTTAAAGCTCCGCCCATCCATTCTGGTTAATAGATGGATAGTGTGCATGCAGCAATTTACGCGTGTAGTGGAATATGTACGACGCACGCAATTGGCGCGTTTATACTGCGTCGGCATACGCGTGGGTACCCTGCAATTAACCGCAGCGTGACTACCACAACTCGATGACATTGGTTCCTTGGATTGAACAATTTGTTTTTCAAGAGGGGTGCAATTAAATTTAAATGAATAAAAAAAGAATGATAGAAAACAATATTTTGACATATAAATTGGTCGATTAAAGCAAAAATTCCACAATTCTAATATAAATGAGAATAAAAATAAAATAACAACCGGCATCCACACACATTCAAACTATTGGATGCCCATCCATTGTTGACCACCATCTAATCTCAATCTTTTATTCTCGTCGGTATATTTATTAGGTGTGGCTATAGAGGGTCAAATGTTCGGCCACATTTTCAGAAAGCGATCCAAACCATAGTCTTGATGACTTAAGCATATTGACATCCATATGTTAGGAAGAAGAAATGTGATATCCAGGATCCTCCATCCAAAATATTGTGTAATTGAAGATGGCTGCCTGTACAGAATCCAATAGTTTATGAAATTATGGGTATTGCCATGTTTTTTTTGGTGTGTAACCGAGTGAAATTAAATTTTGCTGTCAAGGATTTTTTTTTTTAAGGTGGCATGATGTTTGCATAATTTGCATCTTCAATGAAAATACATTGTAGGTCCTCAAATAACATCATGAGGGCCTTTAATACCTTAGCTAATTCCATCCCACTGTAAAGTGCACCACATAAAGATAATATTAAGTTTGACCTATATTTAATCAAATGAGTGCTACATGTAAACTAATAAGATAAAGGTAACATTTGTTCATCTAAATAATAGTACATATAAGAACAGCTTTTTCTAGAGCATGTGCTAAAATATGAAATGCCCCAGCAGGCCCAATTTTGACCTAAAAGTGTGCATTTCAAAGAATACCGATTATCTACTGAGTGTCCCAATAAATGCAATCCTCGCAGTTGGTACTATAATTTCAAAATTACTGAGGATTATTCAAATTTTATAACAGATCCTGAATGACAAACTAATTTCGTACATCCTGACAATTTTTTGTCTGATACGGTTCACTAGTTTTTAAAACAAAGGCTATTATGTAACCCGCTGTCAAATTATCCTGTTCCAAGTTTGCCTTAGCTCGTTAAAGCAGGTTCATCTTGAAAAATTGAATAAAATGTCTCCTGGTACTAATCCTGCATTTTTGTTTTTAAAAGTAAATTATTAAAATATTTGTCGTAATTGTTTTATTCACGGTCTTTTATCGTCTGTACAATATTTTCTTCTTCTCATATTTAGAACAGTAACTTAGCGACTTGGCCAAACTTAAATGTTTTATCTCCTGTGTGTCTGACAAATCTGTGTGAATATTGCAAATTGCAGTGGAGGGATTAAATACCAGATTAATAGAAATGGTTGAAATCGGGTGAAATGGAAGGAGTAAGGGCGGTTGCTGCGATTGTGAGGTGAATCCGGCCACCCCCATTGACTGTTGTTTCAACAACTCGCCTATCTCCTTGTACAGGAGCGTACCATTGTTGATTCGTTATCAACCCACAGTTGATATGCAAATTAACGCGTCACGCCCGTCGCAGTGTTCACGGAATTGCGTTTACGCGGAACACTTAAGTCGACGCGCTGTTCGTCACGTTTAGAACTCTAAGTACGCGCAAGTACACCAGGCGCAAACTGCAAAGCAACAAACTAACCAAAACTATCGTTTTGCTTGAGATTTAAAAAAAATATTAGTCTAGGAAAGCTTTTGTCGAACTGGGAACATTTTAGTGTTATAAGTGAGAATAATTATGTTCTTCTATACACGATATTGATTTTCGTTGTTGAAAGGGATTAAAACATGTTACAGAGTGGTTCATCACAAATCAACAACTCTGCATCCGATGCGTCCGCGTATTTTTATCCCGCTAAAAATACAATAAAAAATACGGATAAAAATACGCGGAAGCATGGATGCATCGTTGTTGATTTGTGATGACACCCACTCTGAATCTGTTTGATTCCCTAAAATGTATGACCCAAGTTTGGTTGCAATTGGACTTCAACCTTTCAAAAAATGCCAATTTGATGTTTTCAGCCCATTTCATAATTTTACCTCAGATAACCTTTAACCTTTGAATGTGACCCTTGACCACATCATATAAAGGGGCATTTATGTCAAGTTCTGTAGCATTTGGACTTTTTCTTCTTGAATGAGGCCAATTTGATGTTTTAGCCAATTTGATAACTTTGCATCATGACCTTTGACCCTGGTATGTGACCTATGACCTTATTGTCTTATGAAGGTTCCCAAGGGGCATGTATATGATCCAAGTTCTGTAGCAATTGGACTTTTACTTCTTGAATGAGGCCAATCTGATGTTTTCAGCCCATTTTATAACTTGACCTCATATGACCTATGGCCTTGGTATGTGACCTTATAATATGAAGGTTTTCAAGAGGCATTATGACCCAATTTCTGTAGCAATTGTACTTTTACTTCTCAAATGAGAAACTTTAACAGTTGAAAACAGAGACACAGGCTCACGGTCAGACAAAATTAAAGTGACAGGAGGAGATTTTTTTAGGATACAAATTTCTCTCAATTGCACAGGATCGATTGTAGACCACCTACCAAGAACGTTTGGAAGGTTTATTGGACAAACAAGTACAAAAGAAAATGGCAAACCTTGTTTTGAACTTGCCTGACTATCGTAATTGTCCCCATAAAACACCGTGCTTTGACTTTCTGTCGTGCACAGAAAGTACTAAATCATCATATTATTACATAAAGACGGCGTATTCGGCTTATTCAATTCAGGTGTGATCTAATACATTGGAAAGCATTCCAAATGTGCAAAAAACCTGTGTTCGAAAAATATTGGGGGCGCTTCTTTCTGGAAATCTCCTCATGTCTCTTTAAGGACTGGTAAGAGTCACCACCTGTAATTCTTGCAGGCAACGCAAGATTGAGGATACTATAAGAATGAAAACATCCTCCACAAAAATCGCGAGTTTTACTCACCTCTGTATCTCTGGAAGTGCCATATATTTGCTGATATATACCACTATTAGGTCTTATTGCATCTTTAAATTCAACATCATCTGGCATTCCTCCTAGGCCATTGGTGAAGCCTGCTTTGTTGAAAACATTAACTGCTCTTCGTACTGATTTAGATGCCCTCAGTACTTGCTTCTGAAGCCTTTGGGCTATCTTTTGATTCCTCTCTAAAGAAAACAAAAAATAAATATTTTTTATGCTATTATTTCACAGCAAATTTTTCATTTTAACAGTTATTGTAATTTAGATTAAAAAGATTGCAAGAGCGTGCTGTGAACTAGGCTTCAGACTATCTATATCAGTAGAAATATTGTTGTCATTATCAATTTGCATCTATTTCAATTGCACGTTGCAACATTATGTTGCAGTACTGGTGCACTGAACACTGCATTCCTAGTGCAGTACGGCCATTTTCAGGGGCATCCCCAGACCCAGATTGGGTGGGGGTGGGGGTAGGGGTACTATCTTTTGTCGACACAATTTATACAATTTGGTACACCAAGAACTTGAACGAAAATCTTTTCAAGCACTACCAACAAGAAAAAAAAATAAAGGTGTGTTTCGATCGTCTTTGGGATGCCCTGATTTACTCGGTAGTATCGATTTTAATATCAGATGAAAAAAGCCATATTTTTCTTACTGTCGTCCTGATATTTGAGTCCTCAAATCCATTTCATTCCCAAGATATAAACAAAAAAACGTCCGTTTTAATGGGTAACCATCAATATTAGTACAGTATTTAAAGGTGCTTGTTCAGATTTGTGTCTATTGTGTTCTCTACTTGATATGAGAGCCTGGTACTTGCTCATGCATACACCCCATCAAGTACCGTGTGAAACAAACTTTCAGTTTTGATAGTATAAGCAATAATGCACATTGCAAAGCCCTTTTCAATACTGCTAACCATTAATTATCAGGATTTTGTTTATATCCTGGGAATGAAATGGATTTGAGGGCTCAAATTTCATTACGACAATGAGAAAAAATATGGCCTTTCATCTGATATCAAAATTGATACTACTTCTGAGAATTTCTTATATATCAGCCAAGTATTGTTTGAGTTTTGAAGGTTTAAGTAACCCAAAATGGGCCTTTTTACAGATTGACAAGATTGCACTTGCATTTTTGCAAAGGTAATAACTTTTAAATTGTGTAGAAATATTTGAGTTTTTATGTATTAGATTGAACTTGGTAATGTTGGCATTTGAGGGAAATATCATTGAATCCTCTACATGAAATAATTTCAAGCTTTTCAAAGAATAACTGTAAAATGACGTTTATTACATATTTTGATATTTTTTACTTGTTTGTAAAACTGTGTTGGTGATTTTCATCAAAAATCACTTGGATATCTATCAATGCAAATGAATGTATCCTTGGTCCATGTGCTGATACTTCATTTTCCCTAAATGGAAATGCCCTTTCACTTATAAAGGTCCCTTCATACTTCACTGCATTGCAGTGCAGTGCTGCAATGCAGCCTACCAAAATCGTCACTGCAATCACTTGCAGTTTGCAATGCAATGCAGTACTGCAACGAAGTTAAAATTATTTTAACTGGCGATGCAGCAAGATACAGTGGGGTGCAGTCAGTGTTGCAGTATGCCAAATTTCCACAAGTTTACTGCAACGTACTGCAACCTGTGACCTGCAGTGACCTGGGTTGACCTGCAGTAAATTGATTAGGAGTGCAGCGGAAGTGACGGAACATTGCAGTAAATTTACTGCACAGCAATGCAGTGCAGTGGAAGTATGAACGGACCTTTAGTAGAAGATCAGCCTGTGACCAAATTCTGGAGACAAAGGTTTGAAAGTGGTTTGGGGTTCCCTGATGGATACTGAACATTTTTTACTTGGGCTTGCCGCTTGAAAGTCCCGGCATTTTTGGGAGGGGTCATCAAAGGTCAAATAGGGGTCAAAATTGAAAAATGCCCAAATTGTATCAAATTGGGTATCAAATTATACATCTGGTCATAAGGAATCCAAAAATGTATAGTTTGTTCACCTCCAACCTGATTTAAGAGAGAGATACGGTCAAAAATACCCAAAAGGTCAACACACTTTTAGAAGGTCAAATTTGTTAAAAATGGTCAACATTGTCCAATTTTAATGACATTAGTGTCTAATGATATGTTATCCTGATCCTGAAAATGATTTGAAAATGTTCCAACCACTTCCGTCTCTTGATTTGGTGGTATGAAAGTTCAGTGTACCTTGTAACAAAATGTAATGTCTGAACTTGTGCCCAAATGTGCCCCTTCATGTAATTTCAGCTCAAAACCCAACAAATTGTAGTATCTGTATAAGTAGAAATTTTCGCGAGGCTTTTATTTTCGCGAATTCGCGAATAAATCTACAACCGCGAAAATAAAAACTCACGAAAAATAATGTACTTCCAAGAAATGCTCAAAAATGGTTAACACAAAACATTGTACTGTAATTTGTGTAAACAGCATCCGGACTTTGTGGACTTCAACAGCTTGCAACATTGCCCAATATACACCTACTACATAATACCTTTTGTCATTTTTCTAGTAAACAAACTTGAGATTGAGAAATTGAAAAAAGAAAACCCAATTGAAGACCATAAAATCTTGCCGCGGCCGGCGGGGTACTAAAACATATGCACCGATCTCAACGTCAACCTCTGAAATCGAATGGTGCATTCTCATGTGCATTTTACATTTGACCCATGACCTTTTGACATTGTTTTCACATGTATGGGGTCGGTAGTTTAAGATTGTTTTGATCATTCGGACCCGCATTCGGACTTCTTATAACTTCATAGTAAACACTGGAAATCTGTATTACTTAGTAACTCAATCGGAGGACACGATCATCTATCGGGGAAATCGGCTAGAGGTCCGGAAAGTTCGCACTGTGATTGATTGACCGTGACTAAAATAACCGGAGAAATGACTGACAAAAAGAGACCGCACGGTCTGGGAAGAAAATCGGGGCATGGGCATGGTGTTTATCCAACGGAATTTAGAGCTTCGATCGGTAGATACGCCACAGAAAACGGGGTTGCAGCATAAAAAAGATGATATAGTAAGAACTTTAAAAAGATACAATAAATGAAAGCACTATCAGGGAGAAGAAATTTGTTATATTTGGGGTTAATTAATAAGTTTAATGAGCATTTCCTGTTAACAAATTTTGACAAACGCGGAAATAAAAACTCGTGAAATGTCGGCATTTGGCAAATTCGCGAAAATATTGACTTATACAGTAGTTTTAACTTCTGGTTAATAATTAAAGGGGCTTGTTCCGATTTATGTGTATTGTGTTCTCTACTTGATATGAGAGCCTGGCACTTGCACATACTCCCCATAAAGTACAGTGGGAAACAACCTTGCGGTTTTGATGGTAAACGCAATAATGAATGTTGCAAATACTGTGCTAATATTGATGGTTAACCACTAAAACGGCGGTCTTTTGTTTATATCTTGGGAATGAAATGGATTTGAGGGCTCAAATTTCAGGACGACAATGAGAAAAATACGGCCTTTCACCTGATATCAAAATCGATACTACTTGCGGGTAAATCAGGGGGTCCCAAAGACGATCGGAACACGCACCTTTAAGAAGTCGGTTAAGAATTAATTGGTTTTGTGAAATTTCAGTGTACCTTGTAACCTTGTGCTCAATCAAGTGTGTCCTTCGTGTAATTTTAGCTCAAAAACACACCAAATTGCAGTAGTTTTAATTTCCGGTTAGGTTAAATTTGATGTTGTTGTGGCTGTTTGGTAGCTGAAGCGTGGTTGGTATCATGAGTGATGGTTAATATGAGATTCTGGCCTGAAATCTTGCTCCGAGAGCATATTTTCAACTTGTCTCATACGGCGCTACTCATAATGTTTGCGCTTTATACTGTTAAAGTATTTGAGTATTACAACAGAACGACTTTCTGTCGGCTTGGATTGCATGGCGTGCGTTTGTAGGTGATCGCCTTGTAATCAAAATGTCTTGGGATCAATTCCCACCCTTGGCAAAAAATGTATTTGATTATTATTTTATTTAGTTAGAGATTACAATGAAAAAAAAATTGGAGTTGGCGAGGGAAGTAGAAAATAGTGTATAGCTGCCTTATGAGATGATTCAACTGGTTATTCGGGCAAGAATCACACACGTGCTGAGTGATGGCTTAGCAGCTCTCCTGCTGAGAGGGTGATTATCGCGTTACCTTAAGCCGGTAAATGGGATCATGGTGGGATTTAATAACAAAAGGCGGCAACGTGATAGGGTCTTTGAAGCTTGTGTGTTGGAATGCAAAATTCCAAAATTTGTTGGTACACTTATTTTGGTCAAAATGACTATAAAAGGTGTGTACTGCAGCATAGACATCTACATTATTTTATTCACACCTCATCTTCCATGATTATACAATAATGACAATACAATAATATAATAGTGTTTAGACAAAAGAATATACAGTGTATATGCAATATACAATAATGAATACAATATACATCAAAATTCAAATCTATAATAATTATATATATTGCATGAGTTGTATTGCCGTTAAGATTTGGTCGTTTAAACACTAACTATTATAGAAAGTCATAATGGGGGAAGATGTTTGTGTGAGAGGCCATTAAGATCAAATGAACTTTAAGATTGACCCCACCCCGTAGAAAGTGGAACTTATTGTGTGCCATCAAAGGCGGGACAAAAAAAACAAACAGCAGGACACACAAGGCGTAGTGTTACAGAAATTGAGTGGACAATATGTATACTATCAGGGTATAAAAACAACAGTTGAGATGAAAAAGTTATGAGGCTATATCATAAGAGTGCCAGAGTAACCGCTTACTTACATAAGTTGTAGGTGCCAAGATGTTGACGGCAACTACGGTAACATGCAGGAAATTGATGTTCACTCATACCGATTTTAAATTTAATAGTATCATTCTATATTATCCTGAGTAATGCTCATGTAATTTATACAATGAATTATGGTAAAGTAAATCAGCAATGATGTAAATAAAAACAAGGAAAACAAATAGTTAAAAAGAAAAGAACGTAACTAGTATTTGTATTTGACCTTTTAAAATTTGATTAATTATTGACTATTTTGATGATTTTGTATATTTTGGTCAACGGGAATTCCCATATTCTAAGGACCCGGTAATGTTTTGATTGAGTATTTATTTAAGTCAAAGTAAGTTTAATTGGAATAAAAGTGTTGGCATTCTATTGTTTAATTTATATATCTTTGTGTTTTTAAAAGTTGTCAAATGATTTGGGAAGGTTATATTAACATAATTAGGCATGCAACATTTTATCGGTGGGCTTGAAACTAGCTACTGGAGCCCCAATCACCATCAAAACAAATTTAAGCAATTTAAAGGGCTACCCTATGTTCCATTTGTACCTTTAATTCACAATCTAGTACCCAATATTATACATACTCCATACTTCCCCTTCAAGCTGCACACAACTTCATATTCCACAGCATTTTCATGCATTTTATAGCAGCATATGTGTTCTCTTCTTTTTCAGTTGAAGTTTACTTTGGTGGATTTTGAATTTTGCTTTCCATAGACCACTGCTTTGAATGCCAATCTTCTTCGCCATATTGACAAAAACAAGACCTTGGGTTTTTCTTGAAGATCCTGAAACAAAAATTTATGTGGTTAAAAACTTAAAAATCAAATCACACACAAACACTCCACTACACAACACACGGCACCATTTTAAGTTGTGTTTTTAAAATATAAATCATGATCGAGAGACACTAAAAATCAAGCCATTCCTTTGTCAGAGAAGAAAATATGATTGGACAAAATCAGCCTTGAGTATTTTGTCATTGCATGGTGCGAATGTTTACGCACACATTGGATTGATATTTTTTTTTTTTTTTTTTTTTTTTTTTTTTTTTTTCTTTGTTTTTTTGTTTTTTGTTTTTTTTGTTTATTTATATGGGCAGGTATGTGCATCTTCCTTAGAAGCATTATGCATTGGATTTCATGACAAATTCCAGATTTTTCTTTTAAAATGTGTGCTGTATATAACATTTTATTAATTAGGTTATGTCTGTATATTTTTAGTTTCTTGAGCATTGGAAATATTCAATGCACTTGCATCAGTTTGACTAGACCTCATAATGGCACTCGCCCCTGGGGGGCCTTGTACATTATTCTTCATCAAACTGAGCATGAGTGTATTTATTTTTGGCCAATGCCTCAAAGCTAAAATATTCAGTCATTACCTCTAATCATGAACCATTGAAAAGGGGGTTAAGAATTGTTATAATCTCTCACTGGCAATAACAAGGATAGCAGATTGTAACATTGATAATTCGTAATGGAGATTAAATAACATTACAACACCTTGTAAGCCTTCTAAGCTGCGCTCCTGATGGAAAGTCTTTGAATCTCAGGGTCAGTACATGTATGGCGGTAATTGTTCTGGATTTGCAAAATAATTTATTGTCATCTACACAGAAAAAAAACAACCGCAAACAATGACTTGAGTTATTTTTTAAGCTTAACAAAATTATCTTTGTCTCATGTCACTTCCCTACTGGTTCAAAAATTCATTTCCATTCACTGCGGACTGTGTTTTTTTCCTACATCAATCTGAAGTTGAGGAATCTTGATTTGTAATCTAATTGTCACATTTTGTTGTCTCTATTTTCATTTGTTTTCTAATTACACATTTTTTCCAATGCCTTGCTTTGCATTGCAGGAAGAGGGTTGAATGTCCCGCCCCCCCAAAATGTGAAGTTTTCTTCTGTAGAAAAGACACTCAAGTGCAATAGCTAAAGGACTTGCTTTGATGTAAGACCCACCTGTGACATGCTTTGATGTAGGATCCACCCATGGATTGTTCTCCATAGAGAACCATGACACATAAAAGGTGTGTTTGTGAGGCCATGTTTGTTATCCAATAATAGAAAAAAAGTTCAAAAATTTCAAGAAATAAGAAACAATGCTATTGAATTGACAAATGATGCTCATAAACTCAGCTCATCATTTGACCTGCTCTTTGGCGGACACAAGGCTTTTCACACTGATCCGGTGATCGATCGACTTTTGCGATCGATCGCTATCCATAGACTTCAAAACCAGCCACCAAATTCATTATAATACTTTGCACACTCTGACACACATATCAATGTTGTGCTTCCTCACATAAAAAACCGCCATGTTGAATTTCCTTACTCAGTCCGTTCAATTTCATGAATTGAAAACTCACAATTTCTGTGCGGAAACAAACCAAGGTGACAAGTCATATTATTTAAAAGATGGCCATGTACCTCAGCATTTAAAAAGTCAACTACAACCACTGCCGTAAATGCCTCAAAAAGTAGTATTTCGTGAGCGCAGCAGCTCATTACATCCTTTCTTTGGAAAACTTTTACATCGTAACTAAGGCGCTAATGCACATGCGCGTCTAGTATTCAGAAAACGGCTGCACTAGTCTTCAAAAACGGCGATCGATTGCAAAAGTCGGTCGATCACCGGCTCAGTGTGAAAAGCCTTAGTAACAATCACTCTCATCACTAGTCCTGCTTTGGTCCCCAATTTAAGGCAAAATAATGGTGTTATATGTTTGTTTTAAAAAAAGAAAAAACCTAAAATTTTGTTTTTAAAGACTTGCAACACAATCTTTAAAAAAAATCAGAACTACAAAAATTCTGGGGAAAAATCAGAAAATTCAGAAATTAAATGGGGATTTGTTGGGATTGTCTATGGATGTAACATTTCAAATGACACTGATATAGAGTGCCAAGATTACATTTGAAGATAGTTATTGTGCTGATTAATTATTTCATTAAGCACATTTATTCTAATTGGTATAGTCTGATTGAAACAGTTCAAATAAGTAATGCACTCATATAGAATACAAAGATTACTTGAAGATGGTAACAATACTGAATAAGGACTAGTAAAAGCATACCTTCATTAAATATTGAACCTTGTAAGAACTGTACCAAACTCCCATTCTATCATACACCAAGTAGATACAAAAACAGCCTGCTAATTACTGAACAATTTTATGAATAGTTTTATGAATGACCTCCCCACCCACCCACCCACCCACCCACCCACACACACACACATTGATAGCATAATCTGAACTAGAACCACTTTTAGTAGTCCAATATTGAGCTTCTAAAAATAATGTGCATGTGTTGTAAATAATAGCTATTGATAGAAAATACATTGCGGTCCCCTGACAACGAGTGCCATCGCGGTTTGTGAATAGGGCCAAAGGCCACATGAGGTCGCCAATGTCACATGAGGTCACCAACATGTCACCCCACCCCGCCCCCTCCTTTCCACCAAGTTACCGCAGCCCTTATGGAACTCATATGGCATGCAATATATTAAAGGCACTATCAGTTATTTGCTTAATTAGAAATTCGAATAAAATCATCAAAAATCTATATAGGTATCTCAACACACCCTGCAATTGATAGGGATGAAATCAATCTAATAAGGACAAAATCAGATATTTTACTCATTACTGTCTGTACAGACACTTACTACAACACATAACTGAATGGTGTTCCATATCTGGGAACATGTTCCATATCTGGGAACAATGCCGTTTTCTTTTTTTCTGACAATTTCTCAGTTGCAAAAAAGAATTCTTGACTTATCCTTCACTTTCAAGCTTTTCCTGCAAATTTCAAATATTTTGACTTTTTCAGATGAATCACTGATAGTGTCTTTACGGGTTACCATTTTGACCAGACACACAGATACACACACATACGACCAGAGTAATGCCTATGTGCCTTCAATATTTGACTTTTTCAGATGAATCACTGATAGTGTCTTTACGGGTTACCATTTTGACCAGATACACACACATACGACCAGAGTAATGCCTATGTGCCTTCTGCAATTCTTGCAGATGACACAAAAACCACAACTAGATCAGAATGGGATTGGTGCCACACCAAGCCTAACATCTTGGCAAACAAAACTGATTAAATGCTTGAATAACGTATCAGAAAGAGATCCAACGTAAAAACAAAACATAATTGGATGTACAATTATCTAGAATTTAATTTTTTTTTTCAATGCGCGTGGGCGACGTGAGACAAAGAATTTTTGTCGGGCCCTAGGTGGAATAAATGTTTTCCACACTCACAAAAGAACAAACATCCCAATGCCAGACAACTGGTGGTCACAGCAGCAGGGATCACAAGTCCTGCACACTATCCATAATGCCACATGTACTCCACATAGGGTATGGATTATTTGAGTTATGGCATTGGTAAGGGAGAGTCAGAGCTAGTCTAGCTTTTTAAACATAATTGTAAAGTGTATCCATGAACTAGTTTACCCTTCTTGTTAGAATAGGTAAATCTGTGACACAAGGCAGCATTTTGATGCACAGTCATGAAAAACCCTACTCACAGTGCAAAAATATAAACTTTTACTTACTCATAACATGAATGCAAACTACAGAAATCAATCATATTTTAAGAATTTTCTTTTAAATTATATCTATGAAACCATGAAAAGTATGGGTACTAAAATCTCATGAGGTTCCTTTAAAAGAGGAATACGTTTGTATTTTGTAATTCTTCTTGCAATTCGCAATACGGTGCAGTGCCAGTGGTTACCCTTGCAGTCCAATTGTTGACCGCAAGGGTCCACATTGCCTTCCAAGTCACCATTGAATCAACATGCAAATAGTGAGATATTTATGTTGAAAACAGCTAGCTGAAAGATTTTTGGCAATTGCCAGAAAGATAAAAGTTCAATTCAAATAATTCAAATTCAAAATAGTTTATTTACAAACGACCTCACTTTTCACATACAACTGATCACAAAGCAGTAACACGTGTTAATATAACAGGAATACAAAATAATTATATAGATTGAGTTGAGATACAATACAATATTAATCTGACTGACGAAACTAAATTTCTATGTTAATATGTATGTTTATAAGGCAATGTCATTATACTTATATTGACGGAGTGAATGATCCCTAACTTGTTCCTGTGTAATACTTGTATTTCACGGGATCTGGACGTCGACATTTTCCCATTATGCATCGGGAAAACATCGCCTCTCCAAGGGAATCATTGACGGTGCACCGTAATGCGAATGAAAGAAGGCTTGGCTTAATAGTATTTTAAGAGTATTACTCTGCATCATTTTAGTACTTACCTGTATCAACTTGTCTGGTCAGAAGTTGTACATAATTCTCTTCATCCGTCAGTGTAGTACCTGGTAATAATAAACAAAAGAGTGTAATGGCTCATGGCTTAAGGTGGGTGTCAAATCAGGAATTCCAAGGAACAGTTTTTCAACATATATAGCCCATGAGCTCTCCCTGTTACCATACATCCCCCAGATCCTCAGACTTCCACCATGTCATATTCTATATGATCTAGTGACTTAGTGCAACGTCATCTCGGCTGCGGCTATTAGATAGATGTTGAGATTTCAATTCATTAAAAAATGCGCTTGACATACGGATAAGCAGCCTCTTTTATCACATAGCTGTTATCTGAGGAAAGGACCCCTTACCTTTGATAATGCTTTAACTATAACCCTGTTTTCATTAAAGTTTTGATATATTTAACATACCTGATCTAGAAACACTAGACATTGTTTCCTTTTGGATTCTCACCAATTTATCTACATCAGACAGTGAAAGCGACACTGCAAAATAACAGACAGAAATATGTATCATAGATTGGACATGTGACAACAGTCAGGGGCATTATTATTCTGGGTGTTCTGACACAAATTTACTATACTATGTTAAAATTTTTGATTTTATGTTTGGTACATATTAGGACCATAATTTGTTTAAATAAAAATCTTGGGGTTTTCAAAAAGAAAAGAATTTTTTAATGAAAATATGCCCAAAATTTGCTGCAAAAAATACAGTGTTCCCTCTAAAGCTTGTGGTGGCTGTCGTCATGGTTTGCAAATGGGGAAACACTGGCGATCTTAACATATTATTTGCCAATGATATGGTATTTTTACCAAAGGGCACATAGAGAGTGATTGAAAAGGAATCTGTAAACATCATGAGTCTTGGGCCAATGGTTTTCATAGCAAGATTGTTGCTGACAGCACCTTATTGGCAGAAGAAATTGTTTTATACACTCCGATGAGATCAGAAAGGGTCGTTAGATGTAAACCTGTTTACACTGCATATGAACCGTGGGTTTTTTAAAAATTGGGTAAAAATATTATTTTTTTGAGAATTTGGCAGCCATTTTGGATTTTTTGTTGGGCACCCTGGTTTCATACTTTTTATCAGTTTTTTCTTCAAAAAATGGGATCAGCATCATAAAGTCATCAATTTACCCTGTGATCGAAGTGATCTGAAGCTATGACCCAAATATGACCCTCTATAGCCCACCTCTTATTATCAGTACAAAAAATGGGTTTTTTTGCAAAAAATAAACCAAAAGCATATACCTGCCACATGCACACCCCGATTCAGAATATAGAGCTAAAACTCACAAGTATCCATGAACATCTGCAGTTCTGTTTCTGTGCTGGATGCCACTATATGTGCCTTTTCAAGATTGCTTGAAAGAGAGTAATCTGTGAAAATGGACAAATATTCACTCACTTGTTTACAGGTACCGAACATTAAAATCAACCACATTTATTTTGCATACATGCATTTGAGGAGGACCTCAAATCAAGCCTCTAGTTATAACAATGGTGTTGCTGGCCGGACCAGCGATTTCGTGCCCATATTTGACGAATACCAATAACACAAAGTTGAAAAACAATGGCACAAAAGTGAACATCAGTTGCAGAACAATTAAAATAATTGGTTTGGCATTTCTGGTCATGTGATTCAGATTTTTAAGGACAAATTGCAATTGTTGGTTTTGTTAAATCAATTAGACAAGTGCGGATTTAACTGGGAAAACCTATGGTGGTACTAACTCAAGTTTGCCAAAAATGGACATGGCTCTTTTATTCCTTCATCAATTACTATATCCACTGCATTAAATGTGATCCAAACAAACCTGCAAAGCCAGGTATTCCAAGAAGAACAGTCTTTCCCATCAAAAACCAAAACAAAAATAGCCCCTTGGTAGAGACCGTCCACGAATATCCAAGTTCCGATACTCGCAGCAGCACTGATTGTAATATAAATAATAATAATACTGATGAGATTTATATAGTGCCTTTTACACAAGTAGACAAAGCACTGTTGTCTATTATTCTTCTTCTTTGTGTATGCGGCAGCAGCTAGATGTGTTGAAGTTGGTGGAACCAGCTCACTGTTGATGGTTGGGGTTTGAGACGTCTATATCCACCAGTGGACGAAAGGTAGGGCACTCATTGAGAATGTGATCCGCATCCTGTGATGGAGAGCCACATTGGCAGGCTGGAGATGATCACGGCCCCCATTGGTGAATATTGCTGTTGAAACGACCAACTCCTGTGAAAATCATGTTCAAGCTAACCCATTCATTACGTGGAAGATTGCTACCAGGTGCGAGTTCCGTCCTAGTGTATTTGAATTGGTCTGGTATTGGGGTATCTAGCCTAGCAGTGTTCAAGTCTGGAAGAGTTGAATGGGGAGCTGGAGAGTTTAGCAGCAGGTCAACTGAAAGGTCGACAAGCGCGCAGCCTATTATGAATATTACGCTGCTTTCAGGAAATCATCACATTTCATTTCGCTTGACCTAGGCTGACAGCTGGCCAAGCGCACAATCCTATCATCACTTAAGGTTGTAATATTCCCCATCACAGCTCACCAGATTCACTTGAGTTGACAGACAGACAGACAGACAGACATACATACAAATAGCTTTTATAAAGCTCTGTTACAAAGAGAACACAGTGCTGAACAAACAAGAGCTGCAAAAAGGGCAAACAAGCATGGGAAAACAAAGCACCAAAATTATACAACAATCAGTGAATACGAGAAAACATGAGTTTTGAGACTGCTTGAATATACCAACAGTCTGAGATTGTCTGATTTTGAGAGGTAAGGCATTCCAGAGGAGAGGATCGGCATTGCTAAAAGCAGCATCTCCAGCAAACTCCACCAAATTTATGTCTACCATTCATCCACATCTTTAGTGGAGCTGACAAAGTTAAACAAGTCGATGCCATTGTGTGCGACGTCGCCAGAGCGTTTGACACAGTCCCACATAAACGCTTACTCTACAAGCCGAAATTCTATGGCATACGTGGATCTTTACTCGCCTGGAGTCTGATTTCTTACCAATCGGAATCAAACTGTCGTCGTTCAGGGTAGATCATCAAAGCCAGTGCATGTAGCTTCAGGGGTCCCACAGGGCACAGCATTGGGGCCGCTTCTATTCTTGTGTTATATAAACAATCTCCCAGATGGATTAACATCAAATGTGTGCCTATCTGCAGACGATTGTTTACTTTTCGTCCTATTGTAGACAACAAAGACTGCCATGCCCTCCAGGAAGACCTCCACAAGCTGGAAAATGGGAAAGGAAATGGCAGATGAACTTCAAACCTGATAAGAGCAGCGTCATCCGGTTCACAAGAAAAACGTCAACATTATCCATTCCTATTCTCTATCTGGTCACTGATTGTCTGAAACAGAACACCATAAATACCTTGGTGTCACTCTCTCATCTGACATGAAATGGAATTGCCATATAGATAAAATTACAGCCAAAGCCAACAGTGTAATCGGGTTTCTTCGTAGAAATTTGACTAACACCCAATTCATGTGAAAAGCCAGGCCTACATGAGCCTGATTCGACTCATATGGAAAACTGCAGCTCTGTGTGGGCTCCCCACACCAAGAAATACATTGATAAGATCGAGGCTGTCCAACTCAGGGCTGCACATGCCATTACTCAAGACTACAGTAGAACCAGCTCCGTCACAACAATGTTAAAGAACATGCAACTACCACTTCTTCAGAGCAGAAGACAGTACAACAGTCTGGTTATGTTTCACAAAATTATATATCGTCATGTCGATTTAGTCATTCAAGATTTCCTCAGCTTACAAGAACCTCCATCATCACATACACGCATGATAACGAGAAGTTGTAAACCAAACCATCTTGTTATATCTTCACTCCTTTTTCCCCAAAATGGCGAGAGAATGGAATGACCTACCCGAACATATTACCTCAATAACCAACACAAACTCCTTCAAAGCTGCACTGCAAAGTCATCTGCAGTTGGAATGAGCAACCCCCACAGTTCCATTCTGAGTGATGCTCAACTTGAGCTTTTCAGAGTATTTTTCCAGATCCAGATCCAAGAGACATGATCTATTTGGAGTGAGTCTGGGCAAGTCAGTAGATGAGTGGAGGTTGCTGTCTTCAGGAGGAACATAAACGTTAAGAAGTTCAGTTAAGTATGGATGGGCCTGGCTATTTAGACACTTGAACACAAGCAAGAGGATCTTAAATATGATCTTTTCTTGACTGTTAACCAGTGAAGATCTGCTAACAGAGGGGATGTGTGTTCATGCCTCCCGATCCTGTAGATAAGCCGTGCTGTTCTGGTCTGATGAGTCTGTAGTTTGTGAATGTTGACGAGGCAATTGAGATTAATTTACCTTGCCATGGGGCACAAATACGTTCACTATAGTGGGGCTTGAACTCGCGATTTACAATGGTTTTATAATCATGAGTCCTGCACTTTATCCTTTTATGCCACATATGCTCTCAAATAATAATGATAATACTGCATCAGGGAAGTTCCATACAAGGGCATACATTAGATAAATGAAAATTGTTTTGCGAAGATGCAAGTGTGCAATAGAACGAAATGTATGGAGCAAAATGCACGCAGAATGAACAAAAAGTATTCATTATGTGAAGTAAGCATGTAAGCACGTAAGCATGTAAGATATCATTTTATTAAATGATGGGTGACCTATATTCTTGCAATCAAATGACCAAGATTTAATTGGTTGTTATATAAATAGTGGTGTGTGCAGAAGTAATACTGACAGCTTACTCAACCACTCATTCTGATTGTGTTATATCATAACAAAGATATTACTTTCAAGTTTGGTTCACAACTACAACTACAACCACTACCATTTGGACAGTGACGACAAGCTCATCAGCACTGAATACACTGTTTGTGTAATTCATCCACATTAAGCTTCTTCTTCTTCTTAGAGTATCCACAAGTCATTGGTGATGGCTTGTGGTGGTGTCAGGATTTATTCAACTGAGTGTGCTGATCCGGGCCGCGTGTCTCCATGATACGGATGCTCCTAAGGCCCGCTATTTGACGCTGGTCGGATTGGCACAGTCAGGGGTTTTCACCCTACTCTTAATCGACACTGACTGCGATGTACATGTACAGTTGTGACTCTCTGTACACGGGACCGACAGCTTAACATCCCCTCCGAAGGACGGGATGCTTTCATGATCTATTTCCACATTCCAAGTGACCAATGGAGGAGAGCGGCATTCTGTATTTAATCAATAGCTGGTATACAGATCAAATCCAGAATTTATAGTACCCGAATAAATCCCAGCAAGTGCCACGCCCAACCAGGATTCGAACCCGGTAATTTAAATGTGCGCCACAGGCAAGCACCCTAACCGCTAGGCCGCGCTCTCCCCAAAGAAATGACATTAAGCTGATATGAGGTGCAGTAGTAGAAGTGTGGTAGTTCATTTTTAGAAGTACCACTTGGACAACCTAGTAATGCAAATGCAAATGGTGCGGCCGTCCGGCGGGGTGCCCATCTCTCTGTCTTTGGCGTTTGGGCCAGACTCCCTCATATACAATGTTGCTATGGGATGTTCGCCACTCCGCCGCCCACACAGCGAGTCTGTTTTGCATTCCCAGCATATGCCGGTAACCATTTATACTCCTGGGTGGAGAGAGGCAAGCGAGGTAAAGTGCCTTGCCCAAGTGCACAACAAATTGGCGACAGCGGGGCTCGAACTCACAACCGTATGCTTATGAGGCGAGGGCTGATCCACTGTACCACATGTGCCCAACCTAGTGGATTGCCCAATAAAATGTCAAGACTTATGTATAATGAGCAATCCAAGTGCATACTTCAGAAACAGAAAATAACATGCTTCAGATAAATGTAACTTGGTCTTACATTCAGTTTTACCTAGTCTAGACCTACCCATTTCACAATTTTTTTTTCTTCCGTAGTGCAAAAGTGCATCTGTTAGGAGATCCACTCTGTGTGCGGCTGTCATTTCTTTGGTGATGAAGGAAAATCTTCTGAGAAATGACCAGAGTCTTTCCATGACCTCACCATCTGTTAGGCCATAGCCATCCTTCCACCTCGCACTGTAATTTACCTAAGGAGAGTATATGTAATATTAAATTAAACAATGAACACTGTCAACTGTCTTTTTTTTAGTAAAAAAGAAAGCGGAAAACAGATGACATCCATTGAATCACATAGCAATGTGTGGGTATACTGACAACAGACTTATTGTTTAACCTGTATTCACATCCAAGTTAAACGAAAATGAAAAAAAAAGTTGTTATTCTCAGCTTTTGCACTCATTCATTCACAGCTTGAGGCACATTAACCATGCATAATGCCCCAGATGTTTCTAGGATGAAGAAGGGGGCAGAGAAAAGTCAGAAATTTGGGTCGGTCTTGAACCAGGCCCTTTGGGTCGCAGTCCCATGACCGGGGATAGCACGCTAGGACAGTGTCGCTTGCCTAGCCAGCGATTTCATGCCCATATATGTCTTCATTTGATTAGACAATCGCTACATCCGGGACTTAGTGCATTTTTCTCACTCAGTGCATTGGCGTTTGGTTGGTGTTTGGTACCGTTACTGTTTGGTAATGGAGCTGCTATTAGTGCTTAATATATGTATGACACATGCTCTAAATTTCTTTTTAATAAACTAAAACTCCTTTCAAGTTATACAGCTGTAGATGATCAACAAATCTTAAAACAAGGATTTTATTAATTAAAGGGGGATGGCCCGATTTAAGTAGATGAAGTTTTCATCTTGATAGAATGGACTTCACCCCAAAACTCCATATGTAAATTTTTGCGCCGATATATTTTAATCCGTTTTGATGTGATACCTAAAAACGTGATTTTGTAAGCCTCATAGAGTGCTGTGTAAAATTAATATTGGTCGACCAAAATGGGCCATATTTTCGCTCATAACTTCCAAACTAAATTTCTTTAGCCCTAAGAGTTTACATGGTAAATGAGAAAAATAGTAGCTTTGTTCTGATACCAAAATTTGGACCACTTCCGGTAAAAATTTTGGGTCCCTTGGGACGAGGCTATTAGCGGTTGGGCCACGGACCTTAAATATTGGGGATCTGCGATCAAAATTATCCTGATTTTATAGGTAAATGTCATTTTCAGTCAATCGTTTTAGGAATTTATTTTTTTTGGACTTAAAATTAAAGGTGAAAATTTTAATTTTAAAAACCTGCATTTAAGAGCAAAATCAAGCAATGGTTTATTTTGTGATATTTTTCCAGAAATTATCCATTATTGCATTTTAATGTGTACTTGCCAATGACAAAATATTGTATGGGTATAGCACTTGGGACTTATGCACATGTTATTAAGTTTATTGAGCATAAGTAGTCATGGTCATGAAGGGGTTCACTGCTAATGCAAATAAAGTATTCAAAGGGGCATTTCAAGATCTACAATCCAGTCTTCCTGACTTATCTAAGAAAGTTGAGATTTTTAAATCATCTGACCCCTTAGTAATTTATGGGTACCGAATTTCATTTAGTCATATCTATAAGAAATACGCAATTTTGAATTTTCTGTCCGTAAATGGACAAATTACAGCACAGCGGTCTGTATGATCGTGGGAAACGAGCAATTGCTCATAACACAAAACCGCAAGATTGGAATCAACCTTTTCTCAACGATATCTAGTGAATCATGAAAAAAACAGAATGTGCTGGAATCACCAAAATGTACCTTTAATATGCTGACAATTTTGATGACGACATAAATTAGCCAAAAACATAATCTGTTTTATTAATCATATAACTGAGGTCTGATTACCATAAGCAATGTTGACTGAAACACATGCATTAACTTTGAAGTGAAATGAAATGCCCCCAAAATACTTAAAAGAGACATGAGGAGATTTCCAGAAAGAAGCGGCCCCAATTTTTCTCGAACCCCGGTTTTTTACATATTTGGAATGCTTACCAATGTATTAGATCACACCTGAAGTGAATAAGCCGAATACGCCGTCTTTATGTAATAAGATGATGATTTAGTACTTTCTGTCGTGCACGACAGAAAGTCAAAGCATGGTTTCCTATGGGGAACGATTATGATAGCAGGCAAGTTCAAAAACAAGGTTTGTGGTTTTCTTTTGCACTTGTTTGTCCAATAAACCTTCAAAACATCGGTCTACAACTGATTCAGTGAAATTTGAGAGAAATTCGTATCCTAAAAAAAATCTCCTCCTGTCACTTTAATAACACCCGAAAGACTTGCACCCCCACCCTGGAAGGGATATTCCTACTTTTCAACTTCGATGTTAATTTCAAGAGTTGTTCATCAGAAGTTGGGAATAAAAACAACCAGCATTTGAGAGCAAGGGTCTGTAGGTAAACCTTGGGAAGACAAAAGTGATGGCCAGCAGGGTGGCTGTGGAGGCTTTAGTGAGTAAGGTAGCCCCATACGGCATAAAAGCAAATTCAGTGTGGTGTGAGAAATGTAGGAGATGCACAAAGATGAAGAAAAGGACCCAAAGTTTGGCAAGAGATTTTGCGTGTGGAAGATACGAGAAAAGACCTAGAGGGATGGTGGAACAGGAGGAAAAGCTATGTGATGAGGTGGAGTCAGTGAAGGAGTTCACATACCTAGGGGATAAGGCGAGTGGGGTGGTGGATGCGAGGGGGCTGTGACAGCTAGAGTGAGGTATGGGTGGGTGAAGTTTAGGGAATGTGGGGAGTTGTTGCAAGGGAAAAGATATCCTTTGAAGATGAAAGGAATGGTGTTTAAGAGTTGTGTGAGATCAATGATGCTGTATGGGAGTGAGACGTGGTGTCTGAGCGAAAATGAGATGGGGATTCTGAGGAGGACAGAGAGAGCAATGTGTGGTGTGAAGTTGATGGACAGGATGAAGACTGAGAACTTGATGCAGATGTTGGGTTTGGAAGAGGCGATGGACCGGTTAGCGAAGGTGAATAGTGTATGTTGGTATGGGCATGTGTTGAAGAAGGATGACGAGCATGTGTTAAGGGGGGCTTTTGAATTCGAGGTGGGAGGTTTGAGGAGGGGACGTCCAAAGAAGACATGGAAGAAGCGAGTGCAGGAGGAGAGTAGGAGGGTTGGGTTGAGGATGGATTGAATCGGGTGAAGTTGAAGGAGGAAGTATGAGTGCGAGTTAAATCCGGACACACCTGTTTATGGGGACAAAACCTAATTTAAAACATTGGATTTACTACTACCCTATAATATTTCCACATTTACCATCAGAGTCTTTTTTGGTGACATGTTGCCAAAGGAAACATAAAACAACAACACTTATAAAAACTTTGAAAGAAATACACACCTGGACCATGATGCTTTTGTTGTGCCCAAGCATGAAGAATGGAAACAGCAAAATGATACTTTGTTGTATTTGGCATCTTTCTTGGTCGAACAGATACAAACAACAAAAAAACAAAGATCACTATTCGATGATTAAACAAGTCCCCATGATTGTACGTAAGGCACCACACCTTGCACAAATCCACACACACATAACACACACACAGGGCATGCATGCACCACACACACAGACAGCAGCCCGACTCCCAAGCAAAAGTCACTAAGAAACTATGAAATTATGAAATCAGCTCATAGGTATTTTAAATGTTGAATTTATAGCTGAGGCATGAGTGTTAACCTTATACCATTTGAGTGATTTATTTTTATTCATTATTTGATCATTTGTTTATTACATCTATTTATATTTTTAATAATATTTTCTATCTATATACAAAGATGAATTGACTTAGAATGCCAAGAGCATGAAACAATGGTCAAAAACAAAGCATTAAATCAGCAATGTAAACCAATGGCAAGTGGAATTCACTACCCATGCTCAAATTGTGACCTACGACGACCGGGATCAAACAAAAAATGGGTAGAAATAGAAATTTGTTCGCAGGTTAATGCATAGGAACTGACATATAGATATTCATAGGGTATAGTAAATCCCACAACGATATATCTGAAAAAGAGGATGATATCATAATAGATTTATAGGGCTACCCTTCGATAATGGGTTATAAAAAAACGACCCCCAAAGGTGTGAGGCTTTGAGGTGGTTGGCAGCAATGTTGTAAAATCAGTGTTGACGCATGCTTTCTTATTGTTAGTTTTGTATTTATGAAAAGCACTCATTAAATGAAGCAATAGAAGTACTGCTGTAGAAATATTGCAGGACACCTTGCCATAGACTTTAGTGAATTAGTTTAGACATGTTAAGACAGACTTTGCACAGTACTCCCGGTGGATAAAAGACAGGAAAACTTGGTAATAAGAGAGTGTGTACAGGTGGTCATGGGAATTTAAGTGCAGAAAAGTCGAAATAAACAAGTATGCCCTTTGACCTTTACCTACAGATCCGATTGTCACGGCACAAGTAGCGATAGATACTAAGCTCCTACAGTGCAAATGTCATCTTGATGGGTCAGGGATCTCACATGTTATCATGCAGTAGTGACAGACAAAGACGGTGACGGTTTTGCCTATGACAAAATCCCTTCTGCTTAGTGCTGGGGGACGTTTTTAAAGGGTGATGGTGAAATTATTTCTAAAAAAAGCTTATACTTAAATGGAAACGCCATAACCAAAACCATCCATCTTCCTCAGTTTGGTTACATTGCTCCAATGATTTGCATAGAAGCAAAAACATGTCAAGAATGGCCCGCATTACTATATGGGTCCAACCTTTGGGTGAGGCTATCACATAGCTGTTCATAACTTCAAAAGACTGATGATTTTCAATGCCTAAAAGGTCATAGTTTAAGGGGAAGGGGAAATTGCAACTTTTAGAGGGAAAATGCAGTTCCCTCTGGATAGGCAAATCTCAATTTTTGGCTGTCACTGTGTCACCTACCGTTCAGGTGGTATTAGTGGTCAAAACAGTGCAAAAATAAGTTTCTATAATAAATACAAATGTTCACCACTTTAAAATCAATTTCAATTATTGAATTAGATCTGACTTGATGTGGGGCATCAAGCATGCACGCTACATCCATAACAACAAATGCATTCTGATTTCACTTCCAGAATGAATTCACTTTAGGAGAATGATAGTCTATCATTACAATGGACAGAGACAGTATGTAAGTAAAGCAAGAGAAAACAACATCGATTAGACATCAAGTATAATTGCCAGATGTAATATTAAAATTGATAAGTGCACACATGGGAGATTTGGAAAACACATTGCAATTATCATCTGTACAACTTTATTTCGGACAAAACAAAATTCTGAACAAATTTAACATTATACTTGCAAGAGAACATAATATAACTTGTAAATTCATTTTGAAAAAAAAATGGACCTGTTAATGAAGTACCTTCGATGATTTAAAGAGCAAACAGATTAAATATTGGTGTAATTTAGTGTGTTGTTATATACATTTTCTTATTTCTTCTTCAGTTTCTTCCGGAAGAACGGGAAAAACACCTTTTTTCAGTTGTTTTTGTTCTCCCATTATTCCAGGAGCAATGGATTTCTTCTGTAAGTTTCTGAAACCTGCTGAAGGTGGGGGAACAATTAATTTTGGGGCATCACTAAAGCCCATTTTGCAAAGGTGAATATGGTAAACTGTCAATATTATTAATACTTTCCTGATCTCTATTGGACCAGGAATGGTGCAATGAGTTTTGCGTGGGGAGCCCATCCCCGCCCATCCCTTACCTCCCCACCCCACTCACTCACTGGTTACGCTACTGGGTGTATCTATGCTTCCTTCCACAAATGTGTTAATTAATTTGAGGATATGTTTGCAAACCCCGAAGATGAACACAAAAAGAATACTCTTTGGGTTACACGATCGTGGGGAAACTTTTTCAGTCTTTCACATCGGGTATTTAACTTCCGCAACTAACTTTTGAACGTCGTGAATTTTCATCCGTATTTCTTCTTTGATAGCTAGCAAAACAGTGGATGTACTACAGGAAGAAAAAATTCTGAATAGCACAGAGGGCTTTCCATGAAAAATCACTCACGTTAGTTGTACTTTTTTTTACTCACCCTGTACAACACAAAACATAAAGTACCCCAGTCCATGCATGTTCTACCTACCCCCAAAATGCCACAAACCATGAACTTTTACTCGGTAGGGTGGCAAGCAATGAGGTGTTTTGTTTTTGATATTATCTACATTATAATAAGCCTATTGTGTCTGTCTATCCGTCCAACTATTTTCTCAAGAGGCCACAAAACTTGGTGGGTAATCGCTTGGGCCGAGTCAGCTCAGTTTTGATTGGTTAGCGAATACTCGCCCCAAAGCCCGTAATCGTGACAAAAGGTTTAAAAATGCTGGTGTTGGCTTCCAAAACACTAATTATATAATGCTATCATCCGCCCTTTTCCGGAGGCCGGGGGACATATGGTCATGAAACTTGTTGGGTGGTCTAGCTTGCCGAGCCAGATCAAGTTCGATTGGTATGCACCTCACAAGCCGGGTAATTGCGAAAACAGGGTTTTAAACAAGTAGTGCTTAAAAAAAAAAATTTTATATATAATGTGAAAAATCGGATTGGTGTATATAATAATATTTAACACATATATACACACATATATATATATATATATAGATATATATATATAGATATATATATATATATATTATATATATATGAAACATGAATATTAATTAATTAGCATAATAATAAAGGCTCATTATACACTAATGTACTAAATTTTCGCCTTATGGACCTATCTAGGAAAATATAGATATATATATATATATATATATATATATATATATTATATATATATATATATAGATATATATATATATATTTTTACTGTGGTCAGACAAATGCATGTTAATGAATATTAATGAGCTCATTTGGATATTTCGAAAATTGGGACAAATCAATGCACTTGCGCTGAATTTTGATGCTTGTCCAATGCTCTCCCTTCTGTGGAGCTCGTGCGTTAGACGCATCAAAATCTAGCTTTGCGTGCATTGATTTATCACATTTTTTCTTGCAAGAGCAAGTTTAAATTGAGGGAGCCTATGAAATAATACTTTTCCCTGCTGCCTATCATTACTTTACTGCACAAGAACTCCAGTCTGCATGCACTTCCAAAAACAACCAGTTGCAGCAAGTTTATTCAGTTTTGACTGGGAGTGTAGGATGGTTCCTGCTTGGAAATTACTGCATTGCTAGAGTTATAAGGTATAAAATAGAAATACTACATTTTAAAAATAAATATTGCAGGCAGTGACCCATGAATGACCTTTGACGTCCTCATCTGTTATCGCACAGAAGACCCCTTGTCTCAATGTATAAGCATAGTAACTATGAAGTTCATCTGTTACTGCACTAAAAAGCTACTTTAAGTTTAAAGTGTCAACCAAAAGGTGTATACTAATGTTTGACGCACACACAGAAGGACACACAGACCCGAATCATGCTAAACAAATGATATAGTGGCATTGTTTGTTTGATGGTAATAGAGGTAAACTGTATAGATTCAAAAATTTACTTAAAACACATTGGAAAATTGAGAAATTGCAGTAAATGCGATTCAAATGGAAAACACCAATATTTATCACACAGTAAGAGTTAAAACAAAATGGGTTGAATTATTGGCACAAAACAGACAGGGTTTTGAGGTGAAGGCCAATCTATCAAGATGAAAAATGTATAGACTTATTTTTAGCCTGGGTAGATCATTCAGTGTTCAGACACTGCTTTTCAATGATGCCCAAGGATCCAGGATGAATTGGGACAGCCAGGTTTTTTTCACCCTACTCTTATCGAAACTGGCTGCGATTACATAGAGGCGTGAATCTCCATGTATATTGGACCGGACGGCTTAACGTCCCTTCTGAAGGACGGGGCATTCTCATGGTTCGTTTGCTCAAGTCCAAATGAACCACGGGGAGAGCGGAATTCCAGTTTCAATCAATAGTTTTTACAAATCAAATCCAGAATTAGTACCCAATTAAATCGCAGCAGGTGGCCCCGCCGATGCTCGAACCGGGGACCTTCTGCACCAAAGGCAAATACCCTAACCAGTGGGCCACGATCTCCCTCAAAACCCGACTTAAAGTGACAGGAGGAGATTTTTTTAGGATACGGATTTCTCTCAAATTGCACAGGATCGATTGTAGACCACCTACCAAGAACGTTCCTAAGGTTTATTGGACAAACAAGTACAAAAGAAAACAGCAAACCTTGTTTTGAACTTGCCTGACTATCGTAATTGTCCCCATAGAACACCGTGCTTTGACTTTGTCGTGCACGACAGAAAGTACTAAAATCATCATATTATTACATAAAGACGGCGTATTCGGCATATTCACTTCAGGTGTGATCTAATACATTGGAAAGCATTCCAAATAAGCCAAAAACCCGGGTTCGAAAAAAATTGGGGGCGCTTCTTTCTGGAAATCTCATGTCTCTTTAAATCGGGTCATCCACGTGTACCTAAAAATTATGTGCCAATTTGATCATATCTGTAAGAAATTCTTAAGTATGTATTTTCTGTCCGTAAACGGATAGAAATTACATCATAGTGGTCTTTTGGACCATGGGAAGGAAGCATTTACTCATAACACAAAACCTCAAGGTCGGAATCAACTACAATTTTGTCAATTACCTTTCCTACCTATTGAACAATTAATAAAACAGAAGGTGCTGGAATCACAAAATGCACCTTTTAATTAACACACATAGTCCTATGGACACATTTAATACAGTACTATCAAAATGGCAGAATGGATTTAACTGAAGATTTGTAGACACACGTTTTTGGTGATAACGTTCCATGTAAGGGAGGAGAAACGTGAACATTTGGACCATGATCAGGTCACCCAGCCTTTGAAAAAAGGAGAAAATCTCATCAAAATCACATTCCAACCATCTTGACAATTGATTGAAAGTGACTAAATGAAAAAAAAAGACACTTACTGCAAGCTTGTCAGTCTGGTTGTCCAAGGGCATATTTTGCAGTGCCTGTAAGAACATTTTGTTCTTGTGGTTTGAAAGTGCTAAATCACTCCCAGCACTCTTCTTTCTAACAAGGCCGAAATTGGCATCCAAACTAATGAAGATGTCCCCGTCCTGTCATTGAAAAAACAGTTAAGAGTCAAACATCATGTTATTACTTGGGAAAAATATTATTTGTAAGACATAGCAAAAATGTGACCATTAAAAAGATAGGTTTGTAACACGGCTAAAATGCAGTTTTCCGATGGGTTATTGACCAGCCAGCACTCTAGGCGTTTGTTTTGTTTGAAGAAATAACCCAAATGTGACAAAATCAAGAAAATATGGGTTTTCAATGTAAGATTTTTCCTTGCTACCCCTACCACCTATTTTCATATTCATTGCATATCATGAAAGTAGAGGTACTTTCACACAAAATCTGTGCTGCAGGTAACAGGTAAATATCCCAAACCAATTCGAATATTGGCAATTTGTTTTCCCAAAACTTCATTTTAACATGGTTTCATGGTTCATTTCATAGTTAGGGTAAAAAGTGCCCAAAGTTTTGAGTTTTATATAGTTACATGATACTCGCAGCACAATATCTAAGAGTACCTCCTCTATCTTGGTCAGTGACACAGGGAGTGGACTAGCTAAAATCGATAAATTGTGGATTTCACCTACTCCATTGGAAATTTTATCGGTGGTAAGATAGAATATACATGAGTACCATGAACTGATTATACACAATTAAACGCACACATTCGGGGATGAATTGACACTTTCTATCACCATCACTGTGTGCCTTTTCATCCCATCTTATGCGTATCCAAATGTGCTCCATCAACAGGTAAACAACAAAAACTAAAAATTATATTGAAACATCAGATATGACATTAAACATCATTTGAGGTATTTCATGTGAAGGGAGTCAAACTCAAATACACCTGGCACAAAAAGTATCTCGGCATGTTTTTCGATCAACACTGTGCCAAAGTCGGACCATTTTGAAAGTTTTCGAAATATAAAATTTGTTGCCTAGGACTTGCTCTTTCATTTAACACCTCGCTTGTAAAAAAAAACGTGCAAAAATGGCTGAGATTGAGTGCCCGAAACAGTGCACTACACTGATACACTCAGTACCCATAAAAATATCAAATTCAAGATTTTAACCATGATTTGACTGCCGGTGGAAATTTAATTGTCAAAATGAGCATTAAATAACTTTTTTTGCATGACTGACGGGACATTTCAAAACCCATACCTGAAAACTACAGTATCCGTTAATAACATTACAACTGGGCTTAAATTATATTCTGGATTGTTGCAGAGGTAACAAGGCTGCTATTAAACCACAAATAAATATCTTGGATGCATGTGCACTATGCCACATGGGATCAAGATTTTACTGCAAATTTAGGCTACTCACACTGGTTCCAGTTTCCCAAACTTCAAATTGTCAAGAAAATAATTAAATTACAAAACACAAAAAGCGACAGCACTTTCTGACTGCTTAGTTACAGCTATTTTACAGGAAGCTATAATTTGGAAGCATCAAGTAAACTTTTTTAATTTCACGCAGATGCAACATTTTCATGGAATTAACCAACTGCAAAAGAACAAAGGGGGAAAAGGGTCAGTGCCCAAGTACCTACTCATGGGCAATTTAATACTCAAACTAAATGCAGATAAGAGACCCCAAAAACGAGTGCTGATAGCACACACAAATACAAATTGGCAGAAACAGTAAACATTACAAACCTCTGGACATGCCAGGCAAGTAGAACCATCTACAGTCGCCCTTGTTAGAAAACGCAGGCCTCTAGTTTGGTATTTCAAGTGACGATACTGTTCTATTGGATCCCCGCGTAGACGTTTATACAAGGTTTCACACTAAGGAAAGGAATACAAACTACAGTAGCTGTCACAAGAGAACGGCCCTTGCTTTGAAATATGGGGCGTATCGTGCATAAACACTGAAGTGCGGGTCCGATTGGCATTTTGAATAATGTCATAGTCATAACAGGCTCGTTAAACGTCTGGGCTGATTGCATGTGCGACTTCCAAACAAGTTGCACTTAAGAGTAAATAAGCCCTGCCCATATCGCTCATTAGCTGATAACAAGCATTATGCAGTAAAGAGAGGGCTGTTCTTTTGTGACAGCCTACTACAGTTAAAAGATGTTAATATTACATTAAAATATGTCAGTGTTTTAGTTTTAGTGCAACCCTAATTACAAGGTAGCATTAACAATTTCAACCACTTAATATTAAAGGGGGATAACCCAGTTTTAGTCTATAAATTTTCATCTTGATAGAATGGCCTTCACCCTTAAACTCCATCCGTAAAGTTTTGCGCTGATATTTCAACCCGTTTTGATGTGAGAGTTAAAACATGATTTTGTAATCCCCATAGAGTACTGTGTAAAATTAATATCCCTAACACCATTCACTATGTTTTGGAAGCAATTACTACATACAGGCAATAGGGTGGTACACTACCAATTACCACAATTGCAAGGTACCACAACTGATGTGCACAATCAAACAACTCAGTACCACAGAATACCACAGTGACTGATGGCTGATGTGTTGAACATCCAATTGCCACAATTTACCACAAAAATGCTATGTGTGGTATCCTGTGGTAATCGGTTGTGTTAGGGATATTGGTCGACCAAAATGGAGCATATTTTCACTCAAAACATCCAAACGAAACATCCTTTAGCCCTAAGATTTCAGAGTAAATGAGAAAAATAACTTTCTTCTGATACCATAATTTTGACCACTTCCGGTAAAATCTGGGGTCCCTGGGGACGAGGCTTTTAGCAATCAGACCATGGACCTTTAATAAATTACAAACTGTTGCTTTCTTTTGGGGGGGCATTGTAGAACAATACCAACAAGTGTAGTGCAACTGTCTCAAGAGCCAATGCAATCCATCAAGACTTATCAAACTGCATTAACACTTAAAGGCTGAATCAGAGATTTTGGATTTTTTTACGGTACCTAAGATGCTTCATTCCAAATGTAGAAATGAATCGTATTTTTCCTTTTCATGCAGTACACATTTATGTTGAGTGTAAAAGTGCCATAGAATACTGTGTATAACAAAAATTACAGATCCGGAAAAGTGAGGGCGCCCTCCTGGGAAATCTCTGAGTCGGCCTTTAAGCAGACAAGATCTACTGTTTCCTGTTTATAGACTGGGGGCAGTAACAATTAATAAAATTAGAAACCTAGAAATTATCAGTAAAACAGGCCTATAGTGGATCAAACTGATATGCCCGTGCATCTATAGTTCAGGGCTGCGACAACTGTATGGAATAGGGTGAACCGCTTCAGTTTTAATCAAAAGTATTTAAGTCGGTCACAATAGGATTTGTCTCCCCATCCCCAGTAAACCAACACCCTGAGTGTGTCAAACTTTCATTTTTGATTTCATTTTTTAATGTTGTTCATAGCACTTGCTTGTAATTGTTATCAAGAGAGATAGTGCTTAAAATTTTCAACCTGTTAGGATGTTTTGTTTTCATTTTATGACCATTTATTTGCCAGAAATGACCATAATATTGCCTTGTCATAATCACATGCCAAAAAAGCTATTATTGATCATCACTTTTCAAGAAAACTGGATGATAAAACCAGTAATAAAAATTGCTACATGATACAAAGAGAAATGGTCAGAATCCACCAAAACAATAAAAGAGATTCAAGTTAATTCATCTGTTAAGATGCAACAGCCTTTTTCATTTTTTGTGATAATGGTTGTAACATATATGTCAAACTTTTTCTGAAACTTTCAGGTCACCTCCTTCATCATTGTTCATATTGTACAATGTTTCAATAAGCTCTACATATTCCATATTTAAAGTGTTAGATACTTAATCATTTAACCAAGTAAAAGGGTTTACCCCAAAACATGGGTATTGCCACCAAAATTAAGCAATTAACCAAAAAGTACTTGAGTTATGCTCTAAAATCAAATTTTTGCCAATTTGCGGCCCATTTTTGGATTTTTCGATGGGGCCCCCTGGTTTCCGCACCTTTTTCATTTTTTTCTTCAAAGTGGGATCAGGGTGATTAGAGTCATCAAATAGCCTGTGTTCGAAGTGATTTGAAACAATGACCTTCTATAGCCCACCTCTAATGTAAGTGGTACATACTAACACTTGAGTTTGTTTGGGTTCCCCAGTTTGAACATTTAAATAACAGCCGCACAGGCAATACAAATCCAAATTTGACTCGTTACTTTGTCCCATAGACTTGCTGCAGGCCAATTTTAAAGTTTCACTTAGAGTGTTGAAATTTTCACAACTATATAGCTCTCAAGTAAAATAGAAACGACATTGTTAACATTTTCAAACAAAGATTACAATTGGCTTTTTCCAGGCTAAAATTGTTTGACATACATGTACTGGATCATTTGGTGTTGGTTTACTGTGAAAGGCCCATATAAATGAAAACTTTTCATAAACTAACCATGCGCCTATAGTAATATTGTTTATTTTATATAAAATTATGAGCTAAATTCCTATGGGCAAATGTCACTTTAACTTGTATACTATGTGTAATTAATATTCTGCACTAGCTGCGATTTATTTCATTTGGGTGTTACATTCAAATGCACTGCCTAATTGCAAGACAAACTTGTGGCCTCAAGGGACAAAATACTTTTGGGGCTACGGGGGCTATTTGAGCAAATTCTGCCAAAAAGTAGCCCTCGTAGGGCATTTTACCATAGGCCAAAATTTCTCACGGGGGCTATTTTGTGAAAAATAAGGGCTAATCGCCCTTAGCCCTCGTTTATTTTGTTCCCTGGATGGCCTGCCCCTTCTTTCCCTGCAATTCCACACTGGCCTGACACTGATCATTATGCTACTCTCATTTAATCCTCTGAGGCGCCTAGGATTTTCAAAATTGGTAATTTGTTGTGAAGTTTTATTATCAGAGCTTGTACCTCCATGCAAATGCTGGGGGGGGGGTATATCAGCTTTGACATTATTGTTGTCAAAATGGATGAAGGGAAACACAACTTAATATGGCCTGTCTCAACTAACTACCGGTATAGAGGAATGATAAAGTTTTTAATATGTGTTATAGAAGGTCCAATCTACCTCTATTGAATGTAATATTCTCATCAAGTACCGTGGGAAAAAACTTGCGGTTTTGATGGTAGACGCAATAATGCATGTTGCAAAGCCCTATTCAATACTGTGCTAATATTGATGGTTAACCACTAAAACGGCGGTTGTTTGTTTATATCTTGGGAATGAAATGGATTTGAGGGCTCAAATTTCAGGACGACAATGAGAAAAATACGGCCTTTCATCTGATATCAAAATTGATACTTCTTCCGGGTAAATCAGGGGGGTCTCAAAGACGATCGGAACACGCCCCTTTAATGTGTCATATTTCTTATTTTAGGTAGCCTGGTAAGTGGTTTTGTCTGCAGTCTAATTTTCACATAGGTTTGTACAGTGGTGGGATGCAGACATGGCAAAAGCAAACTGACCATCAGCATATTATATAAAGGATCAAACCAACTTTATTTTGTTATTTATTAACTTCATGAATAACGGTATGTAAATAATTAACAGGAAACATATTGATGATTGCTGGTTTTGGTGGTGGATTTTATTTTTTAATGAAAAGAATTAAAAAAAAAATGTTGGCAGTTGTAAAACTGCCCAAAATCTAATTTGCAGGCTGCTAGAAACCCCCTTATCCCCCTTAAGCATAATTAATGCACATGGACAAAAAGGATGGGTAAAATCCAATACACCAAAGAAACAGAACTGAAATATGTTCGCTCAATTTTCATTATTTTTTTCCTGAGTGACAAGTACAGATGATGGCATCACAATACTTCTCTTTATGGTGCATGTGTCAAAATGTGTCAATTGTTTTGGACAGTAATTGCAACCAACAAAATACAACATACCTGTGCTACAGATAGATTATTTCTCCATCGCATGGATTGGCAAAATGCATGGAGAGACATTTTCCCCTCTAACATGGCAAATTCTAATGTGTTGAGTAGCTCCACATGGAATGCAATTCTTGGTTGCTCAATTGTAGATGCCCATAAGCCATGCCGGAACAGAGTTACACAGTCTTTTTCACAGCAACAAGTGACGACAGATATAATATGAACACGACCTGGATACAGAAACAAGTAAAAGAAGATTAAAGGTGCACTGAGCGATTTTGGTGTATCCTTGGTGCAAGACTTGGATGAAATCAATTAGGCCTATACGGAATATATTAATTATTTCATGCTGAAAATACATGAAGGAATAGATTTTGCATAACAGCCATTTCTAAAAAGTGAAAATTCAAATTTTTCCACTGATGTAAAGCTTTCTATCAAAAACATCCCCCTCGAAAAGGATGTGAAATTCATAATTTCCTAGAGAGCAAATAGAAAATTCAGCCTGTGTTTTACATTGAAATATAATCATATTTCATCTTTTGTTTTACCTAAAACATTTCTGTAAAGAAAGAGATCTATTTTGTGTTTTATCTATATGAAACAACTTCATATGGCAGAAAATATGCCGCCTTAAAATCTTTCATTGCACCCTTAATATTACGTCCATATGCTTTTATTGTATCATTTTCATAGTAAAATCGCTGGGTCCTACACTGAAAACAATAGGCTAGTTGCTGAACTACAACATCAAGTGAAATAATTTTATTAGTATCTGGGTTATTTTGTAGTTTAGCAAAAGACAGGTTGGCTGTGTCATTTATTGCCCCCTCTTTCACAAAGCTTGACTATTCTTCCTCTCTTTGTAATTAAACAACCTCTTTAATACCTACACAAACAAAAATACTGCACCACTTTTACTGTGTTCAGAAAAAAAGGATAAAAGTTGATTTTTTAAAACCAGCATAATGTCATTAATAATCATTAAGTTGAACTTCCAAACATACCAAGCTGATCAAAAACCTGTATGCCATGGCGGTCTTTCTTGCTGATGCATCTGTGGTTGGGTCGAATGAACTCCCTTTCAATGTAAACATCACTGTAATTGTTCTTCGCAACCTATCAACAATAAACACAACACTATGCTAAAACTTTTCTCTATTTTTCAATTGGTAATAAAGAGGTCATCCCTGGAAAAGGAAAGGACACCCTCTATAGTTTTCATGACAATTATGTATGAATTTGAAACATTTCGCAATATAAAGCGACATTTTATATGCTGGTTTAAAAAATACCACTTAACATAATTTAAATTCCAAAAAATTCACTTTCACATAAAATTATGTTGTTTTCAATGGTTAATTGAATTCCATATGAACTCTGCAGGCCCAGCAGCTCCCAAGAATCACAATGCACCTTTACAAAGATGTGCATTTGATTAATTAGCAACAGAAACAGTGTGGTTCTTGGGGAAGACATATTTCTTGCACCTTTGTATTCTGGGGGGCATTTTGTGATCCTTTTGTTTAGAAAGTTCAATAGATATCCCCAAAAAGGTACGGTACTTCCAAAAAAATTCAGTTAATTCTTACAGTGCGTTTTGATGTTATGAACCAATCTTTGTATAACGGGGTCCCATAGGCCAATATGCTGTTATTTCTGTCTGCTTTAAATAAAATGTTAATTATTATGAATTTCTTTCAGATTAGATCAAATTTGCATGTAAGATTAGGCACACATGGGTCATTCCATGCCAAAACACCAAGGTGGAATCAACCCTCTCAGATTTTGTTGAAATTGCAGTCAAAGGTACATTTTGTGGGTCTACATAGGAGGACAAAAGGAAAAATTCACATTCCATTCCGTTTTGAAGTTATGGGCTCTCAAAGTTTTACGACTCGGACTATAAAATTGTGATTCTGTATTTAAAAACTTATTAATGCTATTTATATACTCAGTAGTTGCCACTTGTTGCATCATTAACAAAGCAAGTAGAATTTCATTGTATCCCCCTAGTAGAAATAGGCCCTCAAATAGTTGCCATGGTGCAAAATGGACTAAAATGGGACAACACAGAGGGCGCTTATTTTGATGCGTACACCTGATATGAAGTTCTAGCATTGAAAAAATATTAGCATACACTATAACAATCATTGTGATAGAAGTTTTGTTTTGTATTTTTGATGTCTGCAGTGAAAAAATGTGGATTACATATCAAGAAAAATTTTTTTTAAGGATTAAAGGTATGATTTTGGAACCGGTACTCTCTTACGACGAAATGAAACCCAAGGCGATACCTTATTTAAGCTGGAAAACGGGCCGAGGCCCGAGTCTTCCACGAAAAATAATGGTTGCGCCGGGTTCATTAGTCGTAAAGAGAGTACCGTTCCCAAAATCATACATATTTATCATTCTTAAACAGCGTTATCATTTAAGGTCATCTTACACCCAATTTCGCGTCGATGCTTTACGGCTAAAATACAACGAAAAGACTGCCACAACTCAGTGACAAAAATCGAACAACCCATTGGAACGGAAACGATCATACGCACCGAGACGCACGTTGGCAGGGCGCGCTCGAAAGTAGCAAAACGCAGTATGACGCGAGCGCTTCAACCTAAAACATAACATCAATACGCAGCGCGTACTAAGGGTTCATTGAACGAATTAAAAACCGGCATAAGCCAATGGAAAGTGCTACATTTCACAGCTGTTTAAGAATATGCTATAAAATTCCACTTTGATGTGACAATGGCCAGAGTTTCACAGCATAATTTTCTTTTGTTGGCATGAAGTGTGGGGAAAAGAGTATTGGAGGGTCACACCACCCGCCTGTTTTTTTTTATACTTTATCATCCCACGTTGTTGGTTATGAAATGGATTCATTTTCCTTACCTCTCCCGATCTGCTGTTGGTCACAGAGGTGATGTACAAACAGCATGTTCTACTGCAATAAGACAGTTTGATGTCCACAATCTTGACATTTGATGTGGAAAAACAACAATCTCACCACTGGCATGAAGCGCACACATCCCTCTCCTTTTCAAAATACACAGAAATGAGTTCATTCCTGATGGCCACCCAGTTTACTGATGGAGCCTTTGAAGATGGACCTGCAGTATTCTCTTCTGGTAATGCATACAGCTCCTGCACTGAGACTGCTACCGGCTCCTGATGAACAGCTAGAGCTGGATGTTGATGAGATTCGGCATTATTATCCTCCCTGCATCTGAGGGGCAAGTTAACCGAAGACACCCTTCCTCTGATATTTCCCGCACTGTGATACGTGGCAATTTGGGTTTTCGTGACATTATACCTGCATGACAAAACAAGTAACTTTCATAGAGCATAAATTTTGTGTAAAATTGACTTGTTGTATGTAATTGCTGTGGCTTGAGAAGGCAAATCACAGCAATCTCAAAGAGCAAAAAGGCGAACTCATTATTGTGATGCGTATATGTCTCCGCCACACCCCGTCGAATGTTGCTATCACTAAGAAGTGAAAGTTGAACTACACCAGACCACGCCACCTTATTTTGGGCCAACACTCCGTAACCCAGGACACTCATCCATAGAAAAACCATGCAATGTCTCCCATCCACCAAAATAAGTTGGTCACCATTTTGTGCCCAAATTATCCATAACTCACCACAGCAAATCGTCAATGCACCTCATCCATAACTCACAAAATTAACTCTAAAAAAAATTTTTTTTTACTCTTGATGAGCTTCCATCCATAGCTCGCCCAAAAATATTTCTAAAAACATATCATTGATGAACTCCATCAGAACAAAAAATAACTCTAAGGGTCAAGGGTCCAAATGTCAGCCACCCCCGTGGCGGATTTACGTCAGCAGGTAGCAGCTGCTGACAGGAGCCCCTAAAATCTTCCTTCGGTGGCCCATTCCCCACCAAAAAAAAATTAAAATTAAAAAAAGAAAGGGAAAATCACAGCCACAGTGTTTTTTCCCTCCAAGATTTATAGGGAGCCCAGTGTCCTTTTACAATCGCAACTGCCCGTGTAGGACCACTGGGCCCACACAACCTTCTTTCTACAAAATGGGAAGGACCCAGGGGTTGATATGTTTTCACAAAGTCTAGTAGTTTGCATCAGGTCTCCATGTTACCATTAGGAACCGTTCACAAACACTGTAACCGGGGGCCTTGAGAATCTTTGATCCTTCAAAGGTGGGGCACAGCCCTTAATTTACCCTGATTTTGCTAGTGAAAATGTGAGTCTATATGAGTTTTGTTGGGTTGACATCAGTATTTTTCAGGGAGTAAAAGGGGGCTCTGATTTTTTAGATCTAAAAAAGGCCCTGAAATCAGATTTTTCCTCCACCCCCTTTAAGTAACAAACTGCCATAAAATGCGAGAATTTTACTGAAGTGATAGCAGGAGACTGGGATGGTGCCAACTAGTTTGGAAATAACATGCAAAATTTTTAGCCTATTTGTTCACTTGCATGTAGAAACAATCCAAAGAAATGGTCATAAAGGGATGCAAACGCAACCAGCCTTTAGCAAACACGTTGTTATCACCTCCGAGGAACCAGGTGAGAGAATAAGCTTCAGGAGAAAGCATTTAGTATTCTGCCACAGGCTACGAATTCGGCAACGTTAACGGATAAACCGCAGTCAAAGGTGCCAAATTAAGTTGGTGGCAGAATAGTAAATTCATCCCAGATTCCGAATTACAAACGTACGCGCAGTGTTGTTTGTCGAGGAGTGATACGCACAACGAGGGCCGATGATAAAGGCTAAGCACGGCAAGTGACCTGATGAGTGAAGCCATATATCGCTGCTAATCCCTTTAGAGCACGCTGAAGGTTGCGTGAAAAATGCAGTTTATTCAAAATTATGACATAATGAAAAATGAAAGAGTTAATTGCCTCATTATGATTGCAAAAATTGCTATGGGGAAAAATAACATTGACTTTCAGTGGCCTTATAATTATGATCTAAAGTTGTGTTGATAGTGAAACAGGGATATATCTTTTTTTTATTTGTACATTTAGAGGGATTTTGAGATCGACAAAGTTGAGGTAGTCATGCAGGTAACGGGGAAAGGTATTCCATGTTGTTTTTGCATACACAGATCGAATCGGTGTTAGGGGTATAACCCACTAACACCGAGGAAGGGGTATTGAAAACACTGTATACATCTCCCCATAGCAGTGTGACCCAAATGTCATTTGTTTAATGCCTCAGTTCTCCTAAATACAATAAATATGAGCCCAACTTTACAGAATCACATAGACATGATACCACACAATCAAATGCCATCCTTAGAACATTTTTCACTGCTCTATATCAAGAATCCGAGAAATTGAAAATTTTGCACACAATTGCAGAAGTTTCCTGGGTTATTGTTGACATGAGAACAAAGAGAGATGTCAAGGAGAGTTTCTCACCCAATCAATTGCCCTTATTGGGATAATATAATTGAATGGGATCTCAATCATTTCTGGGTGGCGTGAAAGAGTGAACATACAATTGACTCTATACATTGTCCAGTAATTACAGTATTTGTATTCAAGTAGTGCTCCTCCTGTCAAATGAAGGTAACAGTAAATGATGTCACAAAACATGCTGCTGTGCAATTCTATGTCTGTCCTTGTGTGTCTGCGGGTTTGTATTTTTTTCTGAGCAAAGCTGAAGACACACATTCGATGGGTGTATTTTTGCCACTAGGGTGTTTCCGTAGC
The DNA here is from genome assembly GCA_023653785.1 of Ophioderma brevispina. Classification (NCBI taxonomy): domain Eukaryota; kingdom Metazoa; phylum Echinodermata; class Ophiuroidea; order Amphilepidida; family Ophiodermatidae; genus Ophioderma; species Ophioderma brevispina. The sequence continues at coordinate 13,112 of JAMKCH010016637.1, read as the reverse complement.
CGTATAAGGCTACCTAACCCCGTGGTTCCGTAGCCGATAAGGCTATATAACCAAAAAGGGCTTTGTGGTTAGGTAGCATCATACGGCCTACGGCGCGTGTACACAGTGGATCGGTTATAATAGCCGGACACAGTCATATGTGACGAACGATCCATGCCATATTACTTCATGTACGACCGTGAGAAGTATGAGAACGACCAAGACAATCGCCCGCAAGAAAGCAAAATCTGTGATATTATAACTGTGAATAAATCATAATATAGAAAGAAAAATTATGAATTAGGCGTATTTACGGATATTTAGGATCACACAGAGTTTGCGGACTGCCGATCCCTAGCGGATCCCTAGCTTATCCATTGGTACCAAAATAAAACAATAGATGCTCATCAGGAAAATCTGGGCCAATTGCAACTCCCGCATTGAGGTATTATAAAAATGAGAGTTTGGCGAGGGCTAAATTTTTTTGTAATGTCGGCCTACCATTTTAATGGCATTGTCTGTTGAAATATCAAAAATTAGTTGTGAATTAGTTTGTTCTTCTAGTTAAAACATATCCTCTAAACCTTGAACCCATGTGTATTCCTGGAGCTCTTTTTGAGCAACGATTATCAAGCACTTTAATCTGAAGGTTACAAAGACGCATAAACACGACACTGGCCGCACATTCTTTTCCTGCTCTCTTAGCAAAATTATGTAATGTATAAATTGTCTTAAGCGCCAACCTAGTAATAAAACCTGTGACGACTATAACTAATATATTCGAATAAAACATAAACAAACATAAATTCAGAAATAAAGAAAGAAATAATAAAGAAGAATAATATACCATTAAGAAGTGACAAATTAGAACAATAATGAATAACAAATATATAATAAAATAAAAAAAACGTATCTAAATAAAGAAAAAAGAATGTTGTCTTCGAACGAACCCGTTTTTTTTGTGTGTGTTTTTTTTTTTGCAGAACGGGGAGGAAAAGGGAAAAGAGTACCGACCTTAATTTTCACAAGTCCAGAATTTTTTTCTTTCAGGATTTTACAATGTTACCTACTCCAAACGCGTTTTCTTGAGCAGTTTCACGCCAATTGTTTAAATTAAAAAAAAAAAAAAGGTTATAAATCTTATATTACAAACATTTTTACAAAGGTTCTTGCGACAGACCCGAGGACAGCCAAAATTATAGCTAAACTAAATGTTGACGGTACAAGAGTACATTTATCAATGGCTTTAAATGAAACAGACTACTGGGAATGTATGATGAAATTCGTTAAGTAGCTATTGCGTTTTGACCTGTCCTTGCAGTTTTGACCTGTCACTAGGAAGCACCCTACAAAGCATTGTCGTTAATCCACTCTAACTATATTCTGTAGTCGTTTTTTGTTTCAGCCTCCTAAGAGTTATATTTTTCTTTCGAAGCCCGCCCCCAACCACAATTTGTGGTTTTTACACACAGGAAATCCGACATTTACCGAGATGTTCACCAAATTGCAAACTGCTTCAAAAGTAAGGGTTGACATATTCATTACCAGAATTTTTCAGATACAATAACTTTTAATGATAGGTTAGCATGCACGCATCAAATGCCCATCGATTCACTCCATGACACCTCTGATTTGATATGCAAATTAGAAGATAGCCAGTAACAACACCGCACAGTCACGGTTTCAGCGATATCATGTACTCAACGCAATTACTTTTTATTTTCCTTCTACAAATACAGTGCAGGTCAAATGTGTGTTGAAACGAAAGAGTCTAAAATTTTTCATTTGAATCTGAACAATACAACATTGTTTTTCGTAAGAGGAAACACTATTGCATCTTTTGAAGTCGAATTGCTCACAGAACCCCAAAACAAAAAACAACTTCAAACCTCGTTCCCCGGCTCTGCGCGCCCTCGTGAATATGTTGTATTAGTACGCTGTCCTTAAGGATGGTGCGTCACGGTACCCAAACAATCCCGGGCTAATTTACCGCCTATACGGCTACGAAACCTGGGCGTTAGGTAGCGTATACGGATACCGAAACACTTTGTTTTGCATAAAACTGGGATGAACCTAATCACTATTAAGATTTCAGTATCCTGCCCCCACATCTCTCAACATGTATCACAGTTATTCCCGTTGAAGCTGCCCCGAATTTATTATAAGTTGGGCACATAACTAAATTTTTCCGCCTACTACATCGTTAATGACAACTGTTAAACTCACCATGCATAATCTGGCGTTAAGCTTAGCAGAACTACCCCCTGGCCGGGCCTAGTTCGCAATGCAACCCTAAAATGCTAACTATACAAGCAAATCAGAGGAATTCTTTAATCGGAATGACGTTTCGTTATGGACCGCTCATTTTGATGATGCGAGTACGCCCACATAAAACGTTATTCACGGTCCTAGAAACAGTTCCTTGTACTACGGCCGGACCACGCTGAGGGATGAATTCGTATCTGCCACCACATACTTACAGACATGCCGTTTATTCCGTTTAAGGCTGCCGAATTCACTTGGGCTTGGTGGACTACGACTTCGGGAAGAATTAGTTTACTGCCACAGGACTACGAATTCGCAACGTAACGGAACTAACCGAGTGTTAAAGCCTCCGGTGCCCGAATTTCCCCTGCTGCCACCACACATCATTATTTCAACATGCATTAGGCGCGGCGTTGAGCATGTGAGGCTAGAATTCTAGCAGGTTGGTGGCACGAGAAAAAATTCTCTTCCAACAAAATTCATCCCGAATAAAAATAATAATAGTAAATAAAATTATTTATATATGAAAGTCAGTGAACTTGCTTTTCTTTTTCAACTTTTCATTCAGCATGGCGCTCCATGTTTCAGCTGTTCGTCGTCGCGCATCCGTTGACTCCTCAGGCCACGGGGCCAGAGAAGATGGGTTATAAAAACTAAAACAGATAATATAAAAACAAATCACAAATAATTTAAATTTAATACACGCTGATCAGAATTTGTAACAAGATCATGACTCTGCCTATGGATCGACTTCGTTTCACCTCATCGTCGATATCAGTGCATCAAGGCTGCTCTGCATAGAGTTGGAGTAATAAAAGGCTAGGGGTCGGACATCCATCTTGAATAGCAGCTCACTGGTGGACGCTTGGAGTTTTACCGCCAAGCACCAATACAAAATAAAACTTACGGGAAGGGAAAAATGGCATCTTTTTCACGTGTGTTGTATTTCGCCAGGGGCCCCTCCGAATTAAAATGAGCCTTTTATCCAAGAACATCATCAGCATGGGTGTATGCAGAAAGTTTATCGTCGCATAGATAGGCACGGAGTTTTTTGCAGATTTTCAAACTGCTTCTAAAAGAGCATGGCTTATAGCATGTTCGTAGTTGCTATAACGATTGTGACGTATTTAGCACAGTAGTAGTACACGTGAATATTGTATTAGTATGGAACTTTGACCTCGATAAGTGCGAAAAATAGCGTCCGCCTGCTCGCTCTTGGTATTGTTTGGTAATCAGCGAAAAAAAGCGTGTTCGTCCCATTTCTTTTTTTTAAAAAAAAAAAAAAAAGAAAATACCTGGGAAACAGTCCAGAGGCCTTGGCTGCTGCATGTTCATGGCAAGGCCTCTGGACTGTCCCCGGTTATTTCTTTAGAATGGGCACGAACACGCTTATTTTCGCTTGACTGATGAATCAACAATACAAAACGACCGAGCGGCGGACGCTATTTTCGCACTTATCGAGGTCAAAGTTCCCACTAAATAAAATATTACAACTGTGTACTACAACTGTGTTAAATACGTTCACAATCATCATAGGCAACTACGACATGCTAGAGCCCTTGCTATTTAGAAGCCATTTTGAAAATGACAAAAAATCGTGCCCGAGTTATACGACGATAAACTTCTGCATTGAAAACCCACATGCCTGATGATGTTCTTGGATATAAAAGGATATTTTATATTCGAGGGGCCCTGGCGAAATCAACGAGAAAGCTGAATTTTCCGTGCCGTAAGTTTAAGTTTTAATGGGGGCTTGGGCGGTAAACATCACGTCAACCAGTGTGGAGCTCGCCGAGATCAAGATGGATGTACGAACTCTATAGCCTTTTATTACTCCAACTCTAGGTCATGGAACGATAAGGACGTAGACTAAAAAAAATCAGCCGTTAAAACGTAACGAAGCATGATGCTATGCTTGGAGTAACAGAGCTGTGAAGTACGGTTTAGCAGGCGCCTGAAACCCATCTTCGACGGCAACACGCAGTCCACGGCAAAACAGGCTGACAGTGTTCGACGAAATAGCATACTGACTGTATTGCTAGCCTACAGCTGTAGGCGGCTCGGTTGAATCGCGTGCTTGCGCCGAGAAAGTACCCAGTATATACTGCTGAGGTGCAAGACACGGGTGTTCACCGGGTAAACAACTTGTTTAAACTATTAAACAAATGTTAAACGTTTTAAAAGCGTTTCTCGTTAGTAGCACGATGCTGAATTTGTTCCGATTTGTTCCAACATTGCACTTTGAGGCCAAGTAAAAAAAAAACTTGTTTCTCGTCCTAAACCTTTTTGAAAAACGGAGGAGGAGGGCAGTTTGTTTTTTTTTAATTGCGATCCAAGAGGCGGGGGTCCTTCTCAAAAGGCAAAAAAAGCTTCCCAAAATTGGAATTATTTTTCAATATTCATGACTTTTATCGCAGGCCTCATAGGGGACTCTCGTGTGACGTACGCATAAATGACGATAAGAGAACAAATTTAGCGAACTAAAATGTGAAATTTACTCCGATTTCGATGAATTTGCGAGAAAAAAAACGAAATTAATAAAAAAAAAAAAAATTTTGATGCGGCAGCCAAAAACGCATGCGCGCTGAGGACGAGAAACTAGTAAATTTTTACTGCCTACATTCAAACTGGGAGAACAATATCAAGAATTGGAAAAATGAGAGTCTGGTACAGTTTGAGCAAAAACATAGGTATTATTACCCGCAAAAACTCTAATAAAACCGAAGCGTTATTGCCACTTTTTAACATGTTATTTTACGTGACCATTCCAGGAAAGGATCACTGGATACCGCCACCCTAAAAACAAAGTATCGGACCCTCTGATGTAAAACATCCATAGAACCCCTTTGTTTTCCGGACATATTTGAGATTTAGTTTCAGTTACACACATTCTTAGGGAAATGATTAACTTAAGTGACACAGACTACACCGTGGGAAAATACGTTTGCGGGCCGCCGTAGTCTAGGGCTAAGCGCGATCAAGGATGTGCTTACGACGAAAGACCGGGCTATGCCGAAAAGCCGGTCTTTCGGCAGAAGACCTTGTCACGTACGGCAGCGGTATCTGCCGAAACGCCCGGCGTTCGGCAATTATTCATGCGGAAATTGAGGGCTACGTCATAACCTGCCGAACGGCAGGGTTACTGCCGAAACAATGGGTTATCCCATGCTATCGGCACAGAGGGACCCTTATCACAGCGTGCGGTTGTTGGATTAAGTAAGTTCGTAGGTTCTCATGGCTGTACGGACACCGATGAACACGAAATAGGGTCAGGTGACTCAGCTCGTACGACAGGTAAGGCTAAGATTAGCTTTAAAGTAACTAATTTTAGGGCCCGGTCATTATTTACAAGGGAGTGGTCGCAGAATTGAAAAGATGTGTTTGGAAATGCAAACCCCAATGTAAAGTACATAGCCCCTATTGCATAGAACCCACACACTATCCCACACCCACAATAAAGGTTCCCCCCCAGCTTTAGGCTACTGATGTGAGATATGTGCTTGGTTTATAATAATAAATTTAACATGACCCCGCCCCTCCATCAGAAAAAAAATAAAATCATATAAGGCCCTGCACCTGATTTAGTTTCTTTTTGCCGCGGGTCGGAAATTGGCTGCGGGTCAAAAATTGCCCGCGCGGAAGCGCGGGGCTATAGATGTGGAATAACTTGACAGACATGGAGTTTTTGCTGTATTGAAGCAGAGAGCCTTGGCATAACAATTTTTCTGGAAAATTGAAAATGATGAACAGTGCTACAAGTAAGTAATGGTGTGATGACATGGCATAAATATTTATGCAAACCACAAAATAGTTTTTGGTGTAAGTAAATGATATACAGTGTGAGATAGCTTGTATTTTCGTGTTTTTATACAATTTATATTGGATCTGTACAAAGGTTCTATTTCCACGTGTTTATAGTGGAGTCAAATATCAGGCCAGTTAGGCGAAGTGCCAGCAGTGCCTGGTTATTGCATATCAGAAAATTAATTTCTTGACGTGACATCAGTTATGATGGTCGAGTCTGACTATTTAGGTACTTCGGTAAACTTGAACAAGAGTAGGACTGACTTGAGTTAAGGTACGATACACTATTTATACCATCAGTTTTCAATAAAAGGCACATACACTAGCATTTTGGTTTGTAAAATGTGTACTTATCTCTCAATTCTTGGCTATTTTCGGATGTTTTAAATAAATCTGCCATTGGCGGGGGCATCATTGGTGCCAGCACCAACCGGTTTATTGTTATGAATTATAAATAGAATTTCCATTAAGTTTTTTCCCTCTCTCTTCCATATGGACTCAAATTAATCAGTGACAGGTCACTGAGGAGGGCGCCCACTGTCAGGCCCAATTTTCAGTAGACATTGCAGATTGGAGTCAGGGTGAAGGTATTTTGTGAGTTGTGAAGATTGGGTCCTTTGTAGGCCCAGTGGTCAGTGGTGGTTAGCTTATGTAACATAAGAGCATTGTCAATACAAGGTCACCCACATTCAGGGGGGGACACATTTACAGTCATCTTAAATAGGCTGTCTATGTGGAATAGTTATAAAAAACATAGCTAATAGTGGGTAGTGTGTTCAAATCTGTTATCAAATAGGAAGATAATAGCTTGTGTTTAAAATGTCTAGAAACAAAAAGTGGAGTTATTAAAAGAGTTAGTTAAAGTCTGTTAAACCTGCAATGATATTGCAGATATTGAGATTATGATTACAGGGAGCAGTTCAGTTAGGGGTGTGGAAATCCATGATTTTGGTGGGGGGGACGGGTCACATACATAAAAATTATCAGAAAGATGAGTCTTTGACAGTGGTGGTACCGATATATTTCTTGGAGGGGGGAGGGAATAGTGCAGGTTTTATCCATTTGCCGCGGGGGGGGGGTAAAATTGTCGGTCCTGCCATCCCACAATTCTTTCAGGATCGATGTCTTTGATACATTTAAGTCTGGAAGAGAAAAGTAGGGCAAACTCCCATGCATTAGTATGTATACAGGAAGTATTGCCTTTTTTTCTTTTGCGAATCACTCATACATGTCCAATGAAAGTCATAATGATGGACACAAAATAATAAATATATTTTTAAGTGTTAACACTTTTTGGGTTTTGTAAAATTTTAAAATCTCCAACAAGAAACTAAAAATCAGAGTGCAGAGCTAACCCCTTAGTTTCAGGAGAAAAAAAAAACCGAGGATAGAAAATGCCAATATTTGTACTGACGCACCGGACCCTAATACCAAACCATAACCTAATTCTAACCCTAATCTTACTTCCAGGTTCTACAGGCCCTATACCCCACTCTAACCTAACCCGTGTTGCAAACAGCATAATCAATAAAGGGGACCTTTCAATGGGAGCAATAGTATATACATTGTTTAGAATTCGGATACCTTGCTAAACGAACGTGGAATTCTTTCTTCTGGGTCTATGTGGGTGCTGTTGGCGTTACAGATCGTATCTCCGTCTACTATACATACAGGATGTTCACATGCCAAAAGCCTGAGTTTTAATGGGTTTCATTGTAGAATTGCGTCCATAAAATCACGAAAAAATGGGTACTAAACATGTGCTCTACACATCCAACAGCACGTGATTTTCACTTCCCTTCTCCTCTGCCGATGCCCGGGTACTCGGCAGTTTGAGAGGAGGGAACTCAGGCATCGGGTATTGCGGCACCGGGGTTTCGGCACAAACATATGCAGTGATTATGAAAACGTTTCAATTGACCAAAGTAGTTCTCAGTATCAATGGAATTTAAAGGCAGTATCAGTGATTTGTTAATCAGAAAATCAATAAGGTCACCAAGAACAAGATTTTTGCATTTCTGTAACAAGTATAGGTGTGCTAACATATACCCTACAAGTGCTAAGACTGAAAGCAACCTAATAAGCGCAAAATCATACATTTTAGTCATTACTGTCCGTACGGACACTTACTACAACACGATATTGAATGGAGATTCATATCTCTGAGCACTGGTGTTTTTTCCTTTTCTGTTAAGTTTTCATTTGCAAAAATAAATCATGAGAATACTACAGACTGGTCCTTCAATTATAAGCTATTTCTGCAAATTTCAAATATTTTGAATCTTTCGGGTGAATATTGTTTCTTTAAAAGACGTGACCCATACATTATTTATTAAACATACATATTTTTTCCAGGTCGGGTCTTGCCTGCAGTGCAGTGTGGGGTCAGAAAGGTCGGCCCAGAAAAGTAGGGACACTAAATGGTTAAACCCTACGGCGGTCCGGAAAGTGTGTAGTCTGTGTCACAGTCTCACAGACTGCGAAAGATATTATCTAAATTAGTACTGCGCGAGAAATTAACATTATTAGTCCGTCATAGCGAATGCATGCAAATGAAACTAAATCTCAAATATCTCCGGAAAACGAAGGGGTTCTATGGAGATTTTTTGCATCAGAGGGTCCGTTACTATGTTTTGTTTTGAATATGTATCGTAATTGGGTCTGAACCTATAGAATCTAGCGAGAAAATTGAACGTTTTTGTCCGGTACTTCGGTGCTCGCAAACACGGAAAAGTGAACACCCAATCGCTACGGACCGCATCCCTTTTTCCCACAGTGCCTTTCGGTATTATTCCAGTCTTGAGAATTTTCAAACGCTGGTTTCAATTTACGCCAACTTATTTTTTTCAATTTTAGAAACAGGCTATACGTACTTACCGGACCGCCGTAGTTAAACCCGGCAATGTATTGCGCGCTGTGGCGGCCATTTTTAATTCTTTGGATCATTTCCAATTTTACTTTGTCAGAAGCGAAGACCTATATGTTTGTAAATACATAATGACCTTGTAGTGATCTTTAAGATTTTTGACATCAACAATCAACCCCACCCTCCAAGTTTCATGTCCCCCCCCACCAAGTTACAGGAACGTGCCAACCTCGGTCTCCCAGAAAAAAGACTTTGACCTCCATTGACTTTGAATGACCTCTAATGACCTTGTCGTGACCTTTAAAATTTTCGGCATCAACAATCGACCCCACCCTCCAAGTTTCATGTCCATGCACCAACGTTGACCTATTTGACCTTGAATGACCTCTGATGACCTTTGATCCACTAACCAATACAAACTCGGTCTTCGGAAGGTCAAGGGGCACTCACCAAGTTTCAGGATGCGACCCTCGGTCTCCGAGAAAATAGACGCGGCCCATTTGATCTCCTTCGACCTCGAATGACCCCCGATAACGTTTGATCCACTAACCAATATACAAACTCGGTCTTCGTTAGGTCAAGAGGCACCCACCCACCAAGTTTCAGGAACGTGCGACCCTCGGTCTCCAAGAAAATAGACACGGTCAGACAGACAGACCACCGGTATATGTGGCAGGAAAGTAGTTTAGTTATGACCTGGAAATGGAATGTAGGCCTACCTGTCTATGTAGCTTATTTAAATAGTCTTTAAATCAACAACCAAAACAAAAGAGTTCCGAGAAGTGCCTTGAAACGTGCCACAAACACCTGCCGGGCAAACAGTGAACACACGATATTACGGGCAATGGGCCAGGAGCGGAAGTGTACTCTTTGTATGTGCACCCACAATGGTTTCATTGGGGAAGCCCCACTTAAAGCGGCACTGGCACATTTTCACAAAATTCTTTAACACCCAGGCGCGTAGCCAGCCGGGTGGTTCCGAGGGGGCAATTTCCCGGTAGGTGCAACAAATTTCCCGATCACAAGCAAAAATTTCCCGGTCGCAGGTCAAAAGAATCCGAAAAGGGGCTGATTTAACATGAATATCCGTGTTTTTTCCCGATTTCCTCACAAAAATGTTTTCTGCCCCCACCTGGCTACGCCACTGTTAACACCTCAAATGATAGTGTAGGCCATTGGAAGAATACAGATATATTTTACACATAAAAAATAACTGGCCCCAAAACAGATAGGGCATTAATAAGAGCTAATTAATCCAGGTAATTAGTCGGCTAAGTTGGTCGTAACCAGTGGCGTAACCGGGGGGGGGGGCAGGGGGAAGCTACCCCCTTGTGGAGAATCTTACCCCCTGTGGAATTAGTGATTTTTCAGCACACTCGCCAATTTACACAACATAGGTCTATACTCTATACTAACAAACTTTAATATGTTTTCCCCCTGAATATGTGCCCCCCTCCTTTTCCCCTGAAAAAAGCTGCTTACGCCACTGGCTGTAACTTTAATCAAAGCTAATCAACAAATGCCTCTATTATAAATATCACAGATTCATCATACTCATTGATATTAAAACCAGAAAGGTCAAAGACCGTTAAAACAGGGTGGATGCCTTGGGAATCAACTCCGGGATGTGTTTTCTTGTGTTTAACGCCATTTCCCTTGTCTGCTGAATAAAATCAATTCGGATTGATTTTTTATAAAATCGTTCTGTTTACCCATAAACGCGCTGATTTGCATGGGCTTAAACATTTCAGGTGAGGGATAATGTATATTAATTAAAGCTTTACAACTATGCAATAATATCAATTTTGAAAATTTTGAGGGCGCACTTTGTTTCAAATGTGCCAGTGTCTCTTTAATATATCCAAGTCCAGGTTGGCCCATATGTAGCCCACGATAACAAAAGAAGTGGGACCCCCGTGGGACCATATAGGAGGGGTGTAAATTGTAAAAAGATTAAAGATGCATTTCGTGATTCCATCACCTTCTGTTTTATTCATTGTTCACTAGATATCTTTGAGAAAAGCTTATTCCCAAAATTTGAGTTGATCCCGATCTTGTGGTTTTTTGTTATGGCAATTGGGCACAATGGAATTGGTGTGATTTTTTGGTGTAACGTCATCCAGTTTACTACAAGTAGCAAATTTGACGTCATGATTGAATATTCCATGTTTATTCTAGCGAATCGGGGAATTCCCACACCGATATAGCTATCAACATTGAGCGAACAGTGACATGATCAAAGACTAATCACATGAACTTTGGATCTGTCTGGTTTCAGCCAAAGTTAGATTTTGTGCCGTGAATAAGGTGAACTGTTTCTTGTCGACTGTATAAGAAGCAGGCTAACCAAAGCCGAAATGAACACACTTTGGTCAGAGCTGCAGAGGGCCAAGGCGAAATTTTAATGTAGACTATAGTTCCTTCTATTTCACCTCAGGAGAAAAACTGTGTTTGAAACCATGAACTATTGTACGTGTTTGTTTGTCGCCGTATTGGTTGTTAATGGATTTATCAAATCATTGGGTAAGTATAGCTCTATTTTGATACAGAAACCACAGCTTGTATCTTTAACCCGGATCTGTAAGTTCTTATCTATAGATCATGTCTTGTCAGATCGGAACTAACTATAGCTAGAGCTTAAGTGTGTTCACAGAAAACGGGTCTTAGCCGTTCACATTTAATGACCACTCAATTAAAGGTGCAACGAGAGATTTCAAAAAACAGGTGTCCCTAAAAATTTGAAAATTCTGATTTTTGCACTGGTATAAAGCTATTAACAAGACTAGCTGTAGCTAGTATAGCTGGTCGGTTATTGAAAATGTATATGTGATGGGTCACATCAAAAGGGGGCACTTTGCACGTGACTGATTTTGAATTTTGTGTTAATTTTGTAGATCATTTTTAAGGTTTAAAATGACACGTTAAATATTTCTCCTGTTTTTGGTGTCTTTGAAACTAACGTGACACTTTGCACACTCTGGTACACTTAATTTTCACATGGTAATAAAGTGTCACTAGTTGCCCAACAGAACTCAAAAGTAACAATTGACAGGCTCTACATAGCTGAGATGGCAGCTACTCATGAATCATGTACTTCCAGTTTGAATGAGCTTTTGTTTTTGTTTTTTAAAAATGTAGGGTCGGGCCTAATTTTAGGGCCAGTCAAGTTACGCCAATATATTTTTTTTATTGCCTAGCTGAGTCCTGGCCTGGTAAACCAACAGGTGTGAACTTTCTGATAGTTAATAGTTTATGGAACCAATTTGGTTATTCCAGATCGTTTCTAGTTCTACACACATTTATCACTTCTGACATGTGCTTTGTGCAATCACAGAGACTGGCATGGTAGCCGAGTCAAGTCTACCCAAAAAATCATAGGCCTACACATCTATGGGTCCGGACAAATTTCACAGAAATGCATAACATTTAATAATCATTTTTACTTCTAGTTTGGTTGGTTTACCTTTTTGCATACATTGGGTTTTTTGATCAAAAAATGCGATCAAAAACCAATCCAAAAAAATTTCATAAATCAGATCTACTGCAGAAAAGGTTTGCCAATTGGATTAGATAAGTTATTGTTTCAAAATTTGCCCCAATTTCGAGAAAATGCAACTGTCAAGAAAAGAGGCATCTCATGGTCTTCTTAATTGAAAACACGTGGCGTGCAAAAAAAAAAAATCAAAAAATGCGATCAAAAACCAATCCAAAAAAATTACATAAATCAGAGGGATGAATTTAGTATTCTGCCACCACTTAAAATTCGGCACCTTTAACATGCGGTTTATTCCGTTAACGTTGCCGAATTCGTAGCCTGTGGCAGAATACTAAATTCTTTCCATAAAAGCAATTATCTTACACTCGTCCGTCGGTAGACAAGACTACTCATGCAGTTATTTCATGTTATAGCCCCTCAGAATGAATATATATCTTCCCTTCAAAGCAATAATGGAACAGTCCAACCACATATATCGGGTGAGCCTACCAATAATCCCCGTCTTATTTCATCGAAGCCCCTCGGGTGTACACAGGAATTTGTAATCGATTGTGTTGTTTCGACGGTGGTGTCACGTGACTGGTGTGCGGGAAGATTGTTCTGGCCTTCTGTTCGTATTTAGTCCGGGATATACTATAGTGTATCAAGATCACTGACTTCTATATCAAGATGCCGAATAAGGACAAGCGATTAATGACCGCA